>JASDQU010738584.1:70615-87850 GCA_032191745.1 Picea mariana | reverse complement strand
AGTAGGTGGGACCCCCTTATAGATTGGAGGATCAAGTTCTTATTTCATATTTATGTTGTTTTTCGACACTGCTTACCGGGATCTACATGATTGAGGGTGAAATATTGGTTCTATTTGTGACAAATGGATGATGGATAACGCATGTTATGTGTTGGTTCTGTTTCTCTAGGCTCTAATTTCATGTTATGATGGCTTATGTTATTGATTTCTACCTTTTCTATTTTCTCCTTGATTTGTTACATGTTGCACCTGCACAAAACACATGTTAGTCATGACAAAAGATAAAAGAAATATGGAACAAATCCAAGGAAAATAATTTATCCTATACTGTGCTATGTTGTGCTACATTATATGTAAATGAAATTAGAAGGATTGTTGTTAGTTATATCTGACAAAGTTAGTGGCTATACAATTTATTGAGTTATATGAAAACACATTTGATATGCATGATGGTATGGTTGGCAATGGTTAAATGTGATATGGGGTGGCGCATTTGGTAGGTGATGGGTTTTAGTTTCGATGCATAGATTAATTGAATGGATTAATGAAGGACTGGTTGGTGTGTACTAAGGAATTGAATGAGTGGAGGATGGAGGCGACGTGCATTTACTGCATGTCACTCCATACCTCTCAAACTGGCTGTCACCCTAGCTTGGATATAATTCAATTGTGTTTTGTTGTGGTTATGCTCCGATTTTCAAGCGAGGAAAGAACTGCCCGACCAAGCTCACGTTTTTCAGAATTTTTGGTTACAGGTGTGTCTTTTTCTCCATCCATGAACTCAATCTAGTTATGAAATAGATATTGGCTCGGTGATGTATTGGTCTGTGCTTTTCTTGAGACTAGAAACTATGTAAACTTGTGATATTTCTCTGAAATGGTTGGTTCTGTGTATCATTGTAAATGAAAAGTTTGGATAGTTGAAGTCACGATTTCATTGTTGATTATGTATGGTGGAAGCCATGAAGTCTCTCTTTTATTTTATGGGTTTTTGTTGGAGGGTTATTTCAGTCCAGACTTGTCGGTTGTCTCCACAGAGTTCTCGTCACCATGCCCAGTAGTATTTGTTTTTATCGAGTTGTTGGGTTTGACCTCAAGTCACCTTGTGTCACTGCATATCGTTTCACCTGGTTATGGGCTTGTTTATTCTATTGGTGTTTGCATAGTTGGTTATGATAGATATTGTGCCAAGGGGATTGCTTTAAGGTTGATATCTATTTCACGGATTTATTTTTATATTAGCATTATTCAGGTCAGTTGGGGAAAACCACAAGGGTTATTCCCTACAGGTTCTCGATGTTATTATGGGCCAATAAGAAGCCTCCGCTCCTCTGTTCATAATCTCTCCTACCTGGTGAACTGTCACTCTATATTGCAAATTTATTGGTGATATGGATTGTGTGTCCACCATGTTTTCTCGAAGGTTTCTCACCTATTATTGGTAGTCGACTCCATTCTCCCTTTGTTGGTTCCACCGAGTGAACCCTTGATTACTAAGAGCCCACACTTTATTATTCAAAACCCGTTTTGATAATGAACTAGTCGGGTGTATTATTGAGGTTATGATTTGGTGGAGTAGTGTCGATAGTGGTGATTATTGGTTCATCTCTGTTGATAGCATTAACAATGGTTTTTATTATTCGTAGATAGTCGTTGCGTTGTTTATGATGACAATTGAACTGATAGCTTGGCATGTTTAATTGGTTGGTTTGAGAAATGAAATTGGATACACAGTCACTGTCTCTTTTGTTGTAACAATTGAATTGTTAACCTAGCATTAGTTTATAGTTGATTAAGTCACAACAAGACTTCTTGTGTGATGTGTTGGTATGTGTGGGTTTCCTACAACATGATTAAGTTGAAATGATGATTGTTGTTACTGTGTGTTTTAATTTCCAATTAGGAGTATTTCAATTTAAAATCGTGATAGTTGTGACTTGGTTGTCGACCATATATGTTTATGGATATCGTTCAATTACACCATCAGACATGGGCATGGTTTTTATAACAATATGATTTCATTTCAATTTGATTATTAAATGGATTAGAGGGATGGAATCGGGCACGATTTTTTTTTCTGTGTTTGATTGAGGAAATAATTTATGGACAATGGATTGATGTTTTGATGTTGAACACAGTGGAAACAAGTGACTGTGTGTTCATTTGGAAATTATTTTAAACATTAAATGGGACAAATGAGAAGAAACAAAACTCTTATACAGGTTGTTCTGGATGACATATTGTTTTGAGTTTGATGACACTGTGTTTAAAATTTAATTGTGAACAGTGAGAAAGTTAATACACATAAATTATTAAACTATACATAGTAGTTGTTTAATTGATCATGGTGATTATTTGGTTAGTGTTGGATCTTGCATTTAATATAGAATGGTTTAATGGATTACGTAATTAATTTTATGAACAGTATCCTCTCTCTTTCCCTACCATTATTTCACTTTTCACTAATTAAAATCCCTCCGCCTTCCCATATTCATTACTCACTCCCTGATCCTAAAATTTTATTACAGTTAAGAGGAGCTTTGTATTGTGACAATTTAAGATCACAGGGATGGATTACAGTGATATGTTCTTTGGTTAAATTTCAGTTGATTGTATGTTGTCTATGAGCAGTAAACATGCTCTTTTCACCCTCATTTTAACAGTTTTCTCTCAATACAAACCCCTCGCATATCCCAAAACCTATTTTCACCCCTTGCTCATTGACAACAATTAAACAATTTGTATGGATTGGATTGCATGAGTCTGATATGTTGCTGAGACAAAATTTATTTCATATTTTTAAAAGAGTTTTCATGTATGGTTGTTAATGAAACTATTTGCTAATCAATCATGCATACAAGAATGATCTTTTTCAGCTGAGGTAGCCATGGCAGAGGCAAACGAGGAAGATGTAATTGGAACAGAGGCCCAATAAGGCCAAGATTCTCCATACACTTTGATACAGACTCACAACAGTTAGGCCAGCTATTCCAAGCCGTGTTTTTCAATTGGATTAGGCAAGGAGTGGTCCAACCTAGGCCTAAAAGGCCTCCCTTCCAAGATGCCCCTTTCCACTCACCAGTTTAGTCTTCTCATGTGAGTAAAAGGTTGAAAATTGAGGCCCACTATGCCCCTGACAACGGAAAAGCCATTGTTGTCCCTTCCTCACACTCCAATGGATCTGATAAATCCGTGTCCTCCCGCATTCACTTGAAGGATGATTGTTATCATGTGATAAGAGATATTAGTCATAAAGGCTCAACACAACCTAAGGAAAATTCAAAGAGATCGAAAGGTGACAGTAGAAACAAGGGAAAGATTGCATCTCATATTGGAAAATATGGATTTTAAGTTTTATTTATTTATTAATTGTTGAGGACAGTTGACTTCAGTTTTTGGACAGCATGATTTTCTTGGATATATGGGTAATATATTTTGGGAATAATTGCAAATATCATTGAGATAAATTGTCAAATATGAATGTGATGATGGAAATCACAAGGAGGGATATTTGTTTTATTAACTAGTTGTGTTGTGATTGTTAAAAGATAAAGGGAGTTACAAGTGGTCCCACCTACTAGTGATTATTTATTTAAAAACCCTTATTATGACTTATTACTTTTCCCCTTAACTAAAAGGTTGTTGATTTTTAGTTAACTTAACTGATGAAGTAGTTCAACTACTTCAACCAATACTAATTTTTTAAAGGCAAAGGGAAAGGGAGGAACAAGGGGAGAATAGAAGGAGAAGTATACTAAGGTTTTCTCTTTGAGTTTGTGTTGAGATAGTTTGGTTTTCATTCATTCCTTAATTTATTCCAAGTATAATTCCTTTCTATGATAGAAGGGTCTTATTGTAGACAGCAAGATTCAGGGCTGAATTACATAATTTAGACACTTGTCTTTTAGAGGTTTTGATCTATCTTTGATAGTCTGTGTAGACTTGTCTGTTTGTGAATTAGTTTTCATGACTGACAAAGGCTATTGTACAGAGTCGAGTGGGAAGCAATTTGTGGCAAGATGATCCAGCTTTTAGAGTTTAATTTTTTATTTTATGTTAGAGATCCTTTTGTATGTTTCATCAGGGATGTCTAAGTTTTACTTAGGTCCAAAACTTCTTCACGAATTTTTGTAAAGAGAATGACTATTTGATGAATTGGAATTAAATAAAGGATTTCTTTATGTCGCATCTATATTGATTATCGACTTGGTGTCTTTACTTAAGTCTCTATATTTATTTCAACAACTGTTATATTCAAAAAATCACATAAATAATGAATTTTTCAGCAGGCTTTTATTTATAAAAAGACCAGCCTAAGCACTTGTAATCAATACTTGTGAGTTAGGATATTTATTTTGATGGCTATAAACATAGGATGATATTCTCTTCTATTTTTCTTTAGCCAAGCATAATCTGAATATGCTTGAGTAAGATATTTCATATATTTTCCTCAACACAGTGGATTCACCAATAGATTCTAAATAATGGAATCGCCATGGTGAAAGATAAGTAGTTAGAGAAATGTGTCCAACTTCAGTTCACCATCTAAAACTAGATCTCCTTATTTTCGTTCTCCCAAGAAAGATATCTTCACTTCCATCCTCGGCAATGGTGCCATTAATGTTAGCACTGAGAATCACCCTCCGACTGCCAGAGGATAAGCCCAGTGCCCATCAAAATGTAAATATATTGAAATGGCTTGAGTAGGTGGATGAGTAAGAGTGCAGAGAGGGGAAAAGATAACAAAGGTAGCTGCAGATCAGTCCTCAACTGTTGGGATATGGAGTGATAAGTTTCATGCTAATGAAGGAATTTAAACTTCCTATCAAACAAATGATTTATGTGGTGATGAGAAGAAGGAAGAGAGAATGTGTCTGAGTGATAAATGATGAAACATGGGCAAGATGACAGTAGATCCTCTACTGCCTTAGGAATCCATATATCAAAGATGCAACCTCTAGACAAGAGGAAAAATAGAACATGTCTTAGTGATGAAACATGAAACATGGGAAAGATGATAACAGATCCTCTACCACCTCAAGAATCCATATTTCAAAGATGCTACCTCCAGACGAGAAGAAAAATAGAAAATGTTTGAGTGATGGACCATGAAAGATGGGAAAGATGACAATAGATCCTCTACCGCCTCATGAATCCATAGATCAAAGATGCTACCTCCAGATGAGAAGAAAAACAAAAAATATCTAAGTGATGGACCGTGAAAGATGGGCAATATGAAAGTATATCCTTTACTGCCTCGGGAATCTATAAATAAAAGATGCTACATACAGACAAGAAAAAAAGAATAGCATGTAAAATAAGAAGACAGCCTGATAAAATAATTCAAAGGAATATTCAATAACATAATATTTACAATCCATGCCCCTCAAGATTACAAACTGAAAAATACAGAGCCCTACTCCTAAAAATCTCTCGGCTCTCCAGCCTCTGAACTCCCCCCCTTTACAAAATCTTAAACCGATCTATTTATAATCATATCAGTCCACAACTACCAGGAGTGTAATCTGGCCATCTCATTCAAAGATTTCCATTTGTTGCATCCTTTTGTCAGACTATGCACGTTTCCTCCTATTAGATACAAGATCATATTAGTAAGGGCCTGCAAGAAGAAACTATCCATCACAATACCTTAGGCTTACAGTTTTATCTACTCGGCCAAAGCTTCCATGCCTTCTATTTATGGACTAAGCTGAGGTTTCAACTACCAGTCGTTGTTCAATAACTGAATCCTCCTCGATATCAGAGCATATTCAGACGATTAGAGGGAGACCACATGCCACTCATGGATTGGGTGTTGAATAAGTAGGTGATTTTAAGGCCGCAAAAGTCAATCCTTGTTCGAGACGCGACTTAGATATTAAGGGGATGACACATGCTGCTATTGGAAATAGTGTTGTAAGAGAATGTGATTTCAGGGCTGTCAAAAGTGGTTTGGACCCACACTGCTTTTGGGCCTGAAATGCACCATCTTTCGCCATGTAACCTCCCCGCAAAACTGTGGTTAGGATTTTGGCCTGCCCTTTGTATTTTAACTCCCTTGCAACTTGTGGAGTCAAAATGATTGGTGGTCGTTAATCCGATCATGATCTATGATATGGGCACGCTGGCTATTTTATCACCCCCACCAAAGTTTTATCCGTCTGCCAACTATGGAAACCTTCCAACTGTGTCCAAAGATGGTACCAAATTGAAATACATAGTTGATTTTTACTGCTGCAAATTGCACTCGCCTGCTTGCCTGCACCTATGGCTGTCAACTATGACCTTGGGAAACTTTATGTGATAACAACATCAATCAAGGAATGATAAGGAGATTATATTGAATCTTGTGTTGTCTATCTTTTCTATGTTTTCTTATGAATTATGTTTGAATGCATCATAGAATATATTTATCTCATGGTTAAATATGGTAAAATATGCACAATTGTTACAACAATGAAGTATATATGAATCTGGAATAGCGTGATAGTATGAATATGAATCAGTAAGTAGTTAATAAGGAAATAAGACAAAATCTCACACATAGAAAACTATAAAGAAGAATGAACAAAATGGCCACCTCACATTCCCTCAATACTACAGAAGCTTGGTTCTGACAATCCCAATAGATACCTCGGGTGAGACTTCATCTGCGCAAGGAGGTGATTCCAAAATTGATGGTTTATGGTGGGTTTGTTGGTTAAATATAACTTGAACCTAGTGTATTACAACTTGTGTGCAACGCCAACAAATGGTTCGGTTATCAGGACCCGAAATTTGTTATTAAGGGGGTGTTTTGGAGGCTGAGTAAGAAGGAGATATCAGAGTGGTTGGAAAGAAATGAATGGGAGTTTGCACGACAAGAGAACATGAATCCTCATATGAGTGAAAATAAATGGATGTAAAGGTATGTGTACACAGATCTACATGAAATTTTCTTTGGCGCATTTCCAATTATTCTCACTGAGTGGATAAAACTATTGGTGGAGAAAACTGGAAGATATAGGGCTGAATTGTCGAGAAAATGGACTCATGAATTGGTAAGACAAATGAATTCTGTAAGTAACCCAACTACTCGAGTAGTTTATTTTTGGTTGGATAGCATACTAGGAGGCTATGTTACAAATTTTGTAGTAGATTGTATTCAATCATACAGTGTCGCAGAAAGGGAATTTTTCAAAGGTCAACACAAGTGGTTCTTTAAATCATTAGGGATGTGGAGAAGGATGTTATTATGTGATAATCAATTGATGATCATGGAATCCAACTGATAAGGGGATTTTTACACATAGGGGATCTGGGGGATGAAAAGAGGATCATTTGAGAGAACAAAGGAAGTGATAAAAAAGGAAAGGAGGGACTGAGAATGCAAGAGTAAGGTATATTGGAGGAATAATATGAGTTTGGAGAGTTGTGTAGAAGAAGGAGATCTAAGAGTTAAAGTACTGGGGATGGGAAAGGAGATTCGTGCAGTGGGCCATAAGGGAGGGAACCTTGCGCACTAGTTTGAATCATGGAGATACCATATATAAGAGGAGAAGGAAAGGAGTTTATGTATAGCCTAGTAATAGAAGAATTTGTAAGTCCTACTCGGATAGGATCTTGTGTCGAATCCATGACCCCATGTGCATCACCACAATCAGAAATAATAATTGAATATTTGTCAAAAGAAGTTGTAGTTAGTCAGGGAGGACTGAGTAGTAGCAGTCAAAGGAGTGGAAATAATGCACAAAGTCACATTCAGAGTCAACTAGGATCACCAAGTAGAAGGAATACACAAGGAAACATGGAAGGGGTAGATAATACTCTTAGATTTTCTTATTTCCAGGGAGTGGGGTTAGAGGATCCAAAAAAATATTTATTTGTCTGCGAGACAATTTGGGCCGTTAAGAATGTACAAGATGAAGTTGTGAATATTGCACAGTTACCAAAAAAATTTATAGGTTGTGCACTAGTATGGTATATGAAGTTGTAGAGAATCATGCCTATAGGGAAAGCCAGTTCTTTGGCGAGATTAAGAAAGACCTTATAAAGGATTTCAAGAATAAAAATTCAGAGTCATAGTAAATTACAGAATTGAAGGAGATTAAACAAGTACAAACAAAGATAGTATGCGATTTTGACCAAAGGTTTAAGGATGTGATGGGTAGACTGACTTTCCATATCCTATATCAAAAACATCAAGAAGGGTTTATTGAAGGTCTTCTACCACACATTCATAGGCCATTGATCCAACAAAAGGCTATGTCATAGGCAAAGGTGTCAGAAATTCCAATAAAATTGGAATCATCCCGATGGAAGATAGTGGAGGAATAGCGCAAGTTCAGACACAATTGGTTGCATTGACAATTAAATAGGAAAAATTGACAAAAGGAAAGGAGAAACATGAGAAAGTCCGATGTACAAAATGTAGGAATGAATTCCACCACAAGGATGAATGCCCAAAATTCACGTAGTATTTGGTGACAAGAGTATTGAATCCATTACTAGGAGGAGGGTATTGCGATATATGTAAGAAATGGGTCCATCACCCAACTGAGTGTATGTTTCTACAGAAATATTTGAGTACCCCCAGGAACTTTTTCTGCAAATTTTATAAGTCAGTGGGACACAAAGAGAAGTATTTCTACACATTCGACTTAATGAGGGAGAACACATCAGATATGTATAGGATTCAGGAAGACAATTTTGTAGTAGAAGGGGGTGTTACCAAATATAATACTCAAAGAGGCTTCAATCCAGGGATCAGAGGAAACTTTGGAAGAGGCCGAGGTAGAGGGAATTTTGGAAGAGGAGGAAGAGGACCAATTATATGTTATAGCTGTAATAATCCTAGACACTTGGCACAAGACTGTATTATTTTTTGTACAATGTGAACATACTGTAGCGCATTGGATCATGGGATAGAAGATTGTCCTCAACTAGTTATAAAATGGTAGGCTAAAGGTAACCAGAACTAGAATCAAAATCATAATGTGTAGAATATATCAATCGAGAAACATAATGAAGGACCAAGAATAGTAGTTTTTATGCCCGGAGGAGCTAGAACAGGAGATGATATGAAAAATGGAGGAAAGCAGACTGATCAATGGGTAAGGAAGTCTCCAGGGCCTATGCCAAACTTTGATCCTCAACAAGAAAGGGAGACATATAAAAAAGTGAGAAACAAAGTACTTGGATAGGATTGTGGAGCATCAACATCATCTGCACCTCATGTAGAAGATCACGTCGTGCTAGAGAGACCAATTGAAAATGTAAGCATGCTAACATAATTCTTGAGGATTTTTGTAGAGCTAATGAAATATGAAACTGTGTTGAGTAGATTATATGACATGATTGATCATTGTAAAAGAGTAAGGGAAACTCTCATTTCACAAAGGATGGTAAAACAAGTACTGTGCAGGAAAAGGACTAATAGGGAATTCAGATTCAGTGCGCAGATTGAGGAGTAGGATGTGGATGATGTTATCTTGGACTTGGGGTCTGACGTGAATGTTTTACCTAAGAAGATATGGAATTTGATGATAAAACCCAAGTTAGTATGGTCTCTTGTTCAACTAAGGAACATGAATTAGCACAAAATTGTATTGATTGGTCATTTGACGGGAGTACCTGTGAACATAGATGGGGTCTGCAGCGTAGCATACTTTGAGGTAATTTAGATCATGAATGAAATTCAACCATATCCATCACTAATGGGCCTAGAATGGGTTTTTGATAACCAGGTGATCATCAAATTGCAGAGGAGGGAGATGATATTTGAAAGTTACTGCACCCTTGGACCCATCAGAAGGAAAGAGATACATATATCCAGCTAGAGGAAATGACACTGACAACTTATACAACATGACTGCACAGATGGAGGATGTTGAACATATTTTCATTGATATGTTGTCATTGATGTCAACAGTCGATGTCATTATGATGTGATGATGAGTTTTTATGAACAACATGCATATGAATCTACCATAAATTTTAGAAGGGAAAGAACAATGTAGAAACACGATCAGTATTCAAATCCCCATAGTAAAACTACAAAAGAATCGAGGAAGAATCTTGTCCCCTAATGTAGATTTTGGGACAAACTAGGACTGCCATATCTGGGAGTTATAGAGAAGGACCTTAGGATCAACATCTAATTAATTCCTAACCATTGGATCTTAGAAAGGTTAGATCAATGATGGGGAACCATTGCAGGATGAAAGGGTTGAGTTAATAATCATGCAAGTTTCAGTTCCACAATCCACACCGACCTTTGATCGTCACCTGCCAATAAATCTATTGTTGGCATCAGTTCCATTACCTCAGATCCCTGGAGCCCCGGAGTCACGAATATTCGAATACCTGAAGAGTGGAGATCCTTTATGCCTAAGCCGATAGTCCTAGCTCCTAGACTTATGAAAATCTATCAAGCAGAAAGTGCTCTGACGGAATTTTCTCCAAGAGAGTTAGAAGACTGCAGGATGGAGTCCTGAAGCTCTAAATCTTCGATGTGAATGAGAACCATCCACTAAAATTTAGATCAATTCATGGTC
The DNA here is from genome assembly GCA_032191745.1 of Picea mariana. Taxonomy (NCBI): domain Eukaryota; kingdom Viridiplantae; phylum Streptophyta; class Pinopsida; order Pinales; family Pinaceae; genus Picea; species Picea mariana. The sequence goes on along the minus strand of JASDQU010738584.1, from coordinate 77,315 downwards.
ATCGATTTTTTTGAAACCTCTAGACAATCTAGGATTGTCCATCTATGGAATAAAAAATATCGACCATCCGATCTACTTCGACGAAATGCACTCTGAAAGGTTGAATGATTGCAAAGGCCTAAAGTCTCAAAGGCCGAAATAAATCATGACCATTGATTTATGACCTTATCACAGTCATTGGATCAAGTATTCATATGAACCTATGACCAGGTGGAGGAAATGTGCCACATCAGGAGATCCACATCAACAAGAACACGTGAGCAAGGACACGTGGCACAATTAGATGATCACAAGTGTCTAGGTCCAGTTCACACTTTAGGTTACATAAGTCATAAATATAGGTGACACATGGCAGCCACTCTTCTAGTTCCAAGTCACTAGTGACATCATCATGTTACGTCACTCTGGGAGTTTGTCTTTCGGGGGAAACCAACGTCTACCAACAAAAACTACCCGAAGCATCAAAGGCCGAATTCAATGCTAACCATTGATCTAAGATCCTATGAATTATCACATGACCGTTAGATCAAAATATAGTGTAAATATGACGTAATCACTCCCATGTTGATGAATTTAGCACTGACTAACTCTGATGGAAATTGGAACAACAATTAACCGAACCCCTGAAGTCTCGAAGTCTTGAAGTAAATAGTGGTCGTCCATATCAACCTTTGATTAAGTTATATTTTTTGGATTAAGGAGTAAAAGGATAAGTAACGATTGGAAATAGACCATTTATTTGGTTCCAAGAATCACACCAACCATCGGATCAACCCTTGTGAGAGGTAACCACTTCAGGGAGTTGAAACTTTGGAGGATTGGATGAAAGAGAAAATGCCTAAAGACTGAAGTCCAAAGGACTACGTTCCATCCCACGTTCATGGGTTACAAACACATAAGACATGTGGCGCTAGGAACATTACTTAAATTAATAATCCCATGGTTTTGCATAGATGGTCACATGTAAATGGTTTGAAGGAAGCACCTCTACAGAATTCAATTTCTGCAACATATATAGAGACAAAGGAAATTGATCCATACCTATGATCAATTTATGAAAAATAGGTCAGATGGTTGTCGAAAGTATATGAAGGTTAGAACTCATCGTTCCCTTTCTGGTGATAGGTGGTATGTCAGGTTTAAAGTTGAAGACCCGGAATGATGGTCAATCATGATCGGAAAATTGTAGTAAATGGATAGGTTTGTTGTAACTTGTGGCACAAGTCATCCCTAAAACTAAACTAGAGTTGAGCATGAAAGAGTATAAATACAAATATGCTTGGTTAATTGAGAAATGTGCAAGAGTGGGTGAATAAGTGGATATGCACTTGAGGTCAGTGATTTATGGTATGGTGATCCTTTGGCATAGCAAGGTGCAAATTTCAGAGAGAATATGAAGTGAAGAAGTTGTGAATTTAAGAGAGAAGATGAAGTACGTTGATGAGCATTTGTGGTGGACCTATGATCATGAGCTAGAGCAGATTCAATAAATGGATGACTGGTATTTGATTTGGTTGTACTACTAGATTAATTCTAGTTGGATAGGTTGCATTCTATCGGTAAGCTGAGTCTTGCGGAAAGTTGAGTCTTGTGGCAAGATGAGTCTTGCTTGAGAGTTGGTTCTCTCATGAGAGTTGGTGCTCTCCTAGGAGTAGGTACTCTTTACTTCAATTGGTGCTGATAAAAAATAGTTGGTGATGGGAAAACCCCTGTGGTTGTAGTCACATATATAACATAATACAAAATCTTATACAGACATATGGTATCTCTTGTGTTCATTGTGCTTATGAATTGAATTCTCTTAATGTGTAAAATTATGTTTTAAAATAATTGCTAACTTGAAACAAGAAAAGTTGTAAAAGTCCACACACTTATTCACCCCCCCCTCTTAGTGTGTCTAGTGTTTCCAGCAATTGGTATCAAAGTAGGTTCCCTCAATATAATTTAAACATTGGAAGGTATATTCATAAGAAATGGGTGGAAAAATGGCTCTCTCCACAAATGAAGTTCCTTTATTTGATGGAACATTTTATTCTTCATGGAGGGAAAATATGAAACAATATTTGAAGTCAATAGGATCTGAAGTTTGGGATTCAGTAGCAAGTAATTCCTAGCACTTAACTAACATGAAGAATCTATCCAAGTTTGCAGCCCAAATAAGAGTAAGGAGTAACAATGAAGTGGCATTGAATATTCTTCTTAATGGAATATCAGATATTGTCAAAACAAGCATGGGACTATGCACATCCTCCAAGGACTTATGGTTGAAGTTAGAGAAGTTGTATCAAATCAAAAGAGAAGACACAAAAAAAATTCCTATCAAGGATGAGAAGGAAGACTCGACCATCAATAAAGGTAAAGACTCTCCACAATCTTTCGATTGCAATAACGTTGATATTTAATTTTCCCCTGCAAGTAAAGAAGAAGATTTAGATACAATAGAAGAAAGTTCTATTGGAATTTATCCCATGGAAGAAGTAGAAGAAGAACTATCAAATATTAAACAAAAAGTTGATTGGGTTTTTGTTGAATACAACTATGACCATAGTGATTCAAACTAGAACTATCGTCATGAGTATACTAAAGAATTTCTTGAAAAGAATCAAAAGAATATCTTAGAAATAAAGGAAATTCTCAAAGACAATGAAAAGGCCACATCTGAGCAATATATCTAGTTAGAATAAAAAGAAGAGGAGATTGAGAAATTGAAGAATGAAATCAGTCAAGAAAAATAAAAGAAGAAGGAAGACGATGTTCTTAGCAATCAAAAGCATATCTTGGAAATAAAGGAAATTCTCAAAGATAATGAAAAGGTCACACATAATAAATATATCTAGTTAGAATAAAAATAAGAGGAGATCGAGAGATTGAAAAATGAAATCAGTCAAGCAAAATAAAAGAATAAGGAATATGATGATATTAGCATAAACCTTGCAGATATAAAAGAACTAAGAGAAAGAAATGTCATTCTGAAGACCCAACTTGAAGAATCCAAAATAAGAGAGGAGGTAGTGAGGAACCGGTTAAACGAAAGGGAAGATTCATGCCATAAACTGGAAGAAGAAGTTGTGAATCTTAGAAAGAAAGTTGAGAAGTAAAACACCCATGTCAATTTCATGAAAATCTCTACGACCTTGGATGAAATCCTGGATAGCCAAAGATCACCAAATGATAAATATGGTCTTGGCTACAACAAAAAAGAAATTGTTACCCCTATGAAGCTTTATGCAGGTCCTTCATTTGTAAAGGGTAAAAACAGATCTGATGCAAGTACTTCATTTGTAAAGAGTGAAAGAAGGTCTGATGCAAGTCCTTCATGTTCCAAGACTGAAAGAAACACTACAATATTCAAAAGATCAGAGCAAAGAAGACATCAAGAATCTACTCCTACACCTCAAAGAAAGTTTAGAAGAGACACACATTCAAGGATGAGTCAAAGGGGAAGGTATGAAAGTTTTTTTAATGGTCATTGCTTTTATTGTAATGAATATGGTCATAAAGCCCTGGATTGTAGGAATCATGGAAGAAAACAAACTGGTAGTTTCAAAAACATTCTAAGATGTGGGAAATGCAATCTTGTTGGACATATTGTTGCACATTGTCACATTATGAGATGCTACAATTGTGGTGGATTTGGATACAAATACCAAGACTGTTGGAAGTCAAGGAGACAGACAATGAGAAATGCTTCATACAATATGATAACAAGAGTAAATGAAACATGGAAGAAAAATGAAGTTGCAATAATAGAAAATAGGAGAACAAAGGCCAAGAAACTAGGACACTCACAGATGTGGATATAAAATACTAAAAAGGTGAACATGAGTGGAGTTAATTGTTGCACAAAGAATTTTCATCATGCGACAAACAGAGTATAAAAGTATCTCAGCTGAATTTAGAAGCATTCTATAGTAGAGAAGCAATGGACAGGTCCAAGGATCAGTTGATAAGTATGAGCAACAATTGTGCAATGTTTTAGTAGGGAATCGGTATCTGCAACAACAACAATATGTTGTATATAGTGGTATACATGGAATGTTTTAGAGATGACAAGGGAAGATACCTTGTCAGGGAGATCAGTCAGAGGCAGAGAGAGAAGATTGATAGGGGGATTCATTCAGTTAAGACGGACATATATTAAACAAAGGAGGAGAAAACCTTTTCCATTGATGTCAAAGGGTGAGAGTAACATCAAAGAAGAGAAGCATCATCACAAGGGGATTTTGTGTATGAAGTTGGTGTGTTTCCCTCAATGACAAAGGGGGATATTATTGAACATATTTTCATTGATGTGTTGTCATTGATGTCAACAGTCAATTTCATTATGATGTGATGATGAGTTTTTATGAACAACATGAAAAGGAATCTACCAAAAAAACTTAGAAGGGAAAGTGCATTGCATAAACGTGATCAGGATGGAAATCCCCATAGTAAAACTACAAAAGAATCGAGTAAGAATCATGTCCAATGATGTATATTTTGGGAAAAACCAGGACCGTTAGATATGAGAGTTACAGCGGAGGAAATCCACATCAACATTTGATTAAGTATTGATTGTCGGATCTTTTTAAGGGCAGAACAATTGTGGGGAACCATTGTGGGATGAAAGGGTTGAGTTAACGATCGCACAAGTTTTGGTTCTGCAATCCACATTGATCATCGATCACCACTTGCCAATACATCTACTGTTGGCATCGGTTCCACTACCCTGGAGCTCTAGATCCCCAGAGTCATGAATAGATGAATACTCGAAAAGCGAAGCTCCTTTATTACTAAGGCCACAATCCTATCTCTTGGACTTATGAAAAGCTATCAAGTAGAAAGTGCTCTGGAAGAATTTTCTCTGGGAGAGTTGGAAGACTGCATGCCAGAGTCCCAAAGCTCTGAATCGATGAAGTGAACGAGAACCATCCACTCAACTGAAGATTAATTCATGGCCATTGATTTTTTTTAAACCTCTAGACAAGCCAGGATCGTCCATATATGGAAGAACAAATATCGACCATCCGATCTACTTTGGAGAAATGAACTCCTGAAATAAATCTGGACCATTGATCTAAGATTTGATCACACTCATTGGATCAAGGATTCATATGAACCTACGAACAAGAGGAGGACATGTGCCACATTAGGAGATCCATGTCAGCAAGGACACATAGTGTAATTAGATGGTGACAAGTGTCTAGGTCCAGTTGGGACTTTAGGTTATGTAAGTCATGAATACAGGTGACACGTGGCATCCACTCAGCCAATTCCAAGTCATAAGTGACGTCAACAAGTTACATCACTCCGGTATTTTTTCCTTTGGGGGAAACCAGTGGCTACAACCAACAACTACCCGAAGCATCAAAGGTCTCAGTCAATGCTAACCGTTGATCTAAGATACTCTATATTCTCACATGACCATTATATCAAAACATAGTGGAAATATGACATAATAAATCCCATGTTGACCACTTCAACGCTGACCAAATCTGGTGGAAATTGGAACAACAATTACCTAGACCCCTGAAGTCCTGAAGTCTCGAAGTAAATAGTGGTCGTCCATATCAAGTTTTGATTAAGTTATAGATGTTAGATTAAGCAGTAAAAGTATAAGTGAGTATTGGATCTATACCTTTGATTTGGTTCTAAGAATCATGCTAACTATCGTATCAACCCTTGCGAGAGGTAACCACTTCAGGGAGTTGAAACTCTAGAATATTGGATGAGAGAGAAAATTCCTGAAGGCCAAAGTCTGAAGGACTAGGTTCTAGCCCCCGGTCATGCGTTACAAACACATAAGCCATGAGGCACTGGGAACATCGCTTAAATTAATAATCCTAATTTTTGTGCAGATGGTCACATGTAAATGGTTTGAAGGAATCACCTCTACAGAATTCTATTTCTACAACATTCGCAGAGACAAAGTAAATTAATCCATACATGTGATCAATTTATGAAAATAGGTTAGATGGTTATTAAAAGAATATGACAGTTAGAACACATCATGCCCTTTTTAGTGATAGGTCGTATTATAGGTTTAAAGTTGAAGACCCGAAGTGATGGTCAATGGTGGTCCCTAAATTGTAGTAAGTAGACAAGTTAGTTGTAACTTTTGTCAAAAGTCGGCCCTAAAAATAAACTAGAGTTGAGAATGAAAGAGTATAAATAAAACTATGCTTGGTTCATTTGAGAAATGTACGAGAGTGGGTGAATAAGTGAATCTGCACTTGAGGTCGGTGATTTATGGTATGTTCATCCTTTGGCACAGCAAGGTGTGAATTTCAGAGAGAAGATGAAGTGAAGAAGGTGTGAATTTCATAGAGAAGTTGAAGTGCAGTGATGAACATCTGTGGTAGACCTCTGATCATGAGCTGGAGAAGATTCAATAAATGGATGACTGGTAGTTGAGTTGGTTGTACTACTAGATGAATTCTAGTCAGATAGATTGCATTCTATCGGAAAGATGAGTCTTGTGGCAAGTTGAGTCTTGCTTGAGAGTTGGTGCTCTATTGAGATTTGGTGCTCTCTTGAGTGTTGGTTCTCTCCTAGGAGTAAGTTCTCCTTACTTCAGTTAGTGTTGATAAAAAATAGTTGGTGTTGGGAAAACCTCCATGACTATAGTCACATATATAAAATAATACAAAATCTTATACAGACATATTATGTCTCTTCTTTTCACCGTGCTTATGAATTGATTTTTATTAATGTGTAAAAT
>JASDQU010738584.1:26590-46059 GCA_032191745.1 Picea mariana | reverse complement strand
AGAGAAATTATTTAAATAATAAAGTGGTTGCAACAAGAAGTGGTGAGTTTACTATTTATGGATAATTCAAAGTGGTTGCAAAATAAATTAATAAAATAATAAAGTTATTTGCAACTAGGAGTGGAGAACCTATTATTTGTGGAAAGTAGTTAAGTTAAGTGGACAAGTGATTAGAAGTGGGTTATCCCTAAAAGAAGGAAAGTGGGTTAAGTTGGTTGGAAGGTAACCCCTTGAGGAAGCTACATGGAAGAAAAAATAAGAGAGACTGACTCTCCCATTAGCACCTATTGAATATCATTGAATATTTATTTTGTGAAAGGTTATTTGGGAAGGTATTATTGATAGAGAAAAAGTGTGGTAGAAAAATCGTGATAGAGAAAGTGTGGCAGAAAAATCGTGGCAGGAAAAGTGTGGCAGAAAAATCATGGCAGTAAAAGTGTAGTAGAAAAATTGCAGCAAGAAAAGTGCGACAGAAAAAGTGTAGTAGAAAAATTGTGGTAGAAACACCATGACAGAAAAAGTGCGGCAAAAAAATCACGATAGAAAAATCATGGCAGAAAAATCACGGCAGTAGAATCGCGGTAGAAGAACACTACAAGAAGAAAAATGTATGGTTTTCATATGTGTAGTGTTGAATATATGAATCTCGTTGAGTGTTTACCTTGTAAATATGTTGGATGCCCTCTTGGAACTTTAGTGATTGCTATAGAGTTGATCTGAGGAATATCTATTGAAGTTTAGTATTGGTTCATGTTTGAGGGATTTTGGTTGAGGTATGCTGTTGAATTTATTGATATAGATAGAGGTTGTATAACAGTGATGTTGTGGCACATGGTTGACATGAGGATTTATGATATTTTATTTATGGAGATTGTGATGCATTGCTAGAGGTATCTTATTGGTTATCTTGGTGTATGTTATTGGTATATGGTAGAGGTATATGATTGGGCACATGGATGAGATACATACTTGAAGTACATGGTGATCTTGATACATCTTGTTGAGACATAGTTTGATTTTTTGTTGATACATGATTGGTACATTTTGTTGGTTATCTTTGTATAGTGTTGATGTACATGGTTGATGTACATGATTGATGTGCATTGTTGGCACATGGTTTGAGTGATATTCTTGTGATTTTGGGTATGAGATCTATGTTATCAGATATGATATAATGAAGAGAGTATTGGTCCATGTTGTTGGCGTATTTAGTATTGTTGGTACAGGAAAGGCACAAGTACAGGTTTGTTACAAGACAGTAGCACGGGTTGATTATAGGTCAGTGGCATAGATTGTTACAGGTTTACAAGAATATATCTCACAGTGATAGTGTGACAGTGGTTCCATCATTCTACTTATATTTCAGGGTGGTTGGATGGGGTAAGGATAGGTGGTTGTAACCACTTTCTGATTGTATAGGGGGTTGTAGCCTCTTTCTGGTTGTAGCTAGGAAATTGGGGAGTTGGAGCTTCCCTTAGGTTGTAGCCTGTGAAACTAGGGGGGTCTGAGCCTCCTTCTAGTTGTAGCTAGAGAATTGGAAGTTGGTGCTTCCTTGAATGTAATTATTGACATATAAGAAAATCATTCCAAGGTTTTCTCCCACATTGGGTTTCCATGTAAATATTGGTGTATTGTGCATTGTGTGGATGTGTTTTTTATTGTTTATTATGCACTAATGAATGTTAATTCTTATGATAAAGTAAGATATTGATGATGAACAGATGAACATGGTTGAATATGTAAAATAATATACATTGTGGTTTAAATTATTAATAATTGGTATAATTGTTCATTATTGATGCACCTCCGTGCCCCCCCCCCCTCTCAGTAATCCAACAATTGGTATCAAAGAAGGTTCCTTCAAGAAACAATTGAACCAGTGGAAGGAGATCATGGAATATTTTGAGAATGGCGTACCATTGTTTAATGGTCAAAATTGTTTAAAGTATGAAATATATAGTGGAAGTATGAACGTATTTTTAAATACACAAGGGTATGATATTTGGAAATCAGTTGTTACAGGATATGATAGTTCAAAAAGGGAAAAGACTACAGAAAAAAGGAACTGAAATGAAATAACAATATTGCAATGGATTTCATTTTGGAAGGACTATATGATTCAATAAAAGAATAAGTGGGTAAATTTTCATCAGATAAAGAACTTTGGGATAAGTTACATAATATCTAATATTCACCCATCATATAGTCATAGAATGTCAAAGAAGATGTAGGTATAGATCAAGAAGAAAGATGTTCATCATGTGAAACAGATTCAAAAGATGAAGAGTACATAATCAACAAAGTATGTTGGTTTGTTTTAATTTTGAAAAACACCGACATCTTGAAATGGAATGCCATGAAGGAAATGTGATATAAAAACTAATTGAAATAGAAGACAATTATGAAGAAGAACGGATCAGTGCTTTAGATGAACTAAGAAAATAAAGAGAAGAAAACAATTCACTCAATAAAGAACTAATGAAACAAAAGGAAAGTGTTCACATTTTTTAAGAAGCCCAACAGGTCATCGAAAACTTAAGAACTTAGCTAGAAGAATCCAGAAAGATTGAAGAAAATCTTGAAGATAAAAGTAAATATTTGGAATCCAACATAGCAACACAGACGGAAGAAGCAGAAATGAGAGAGAAGATATTGAAAGAACATATTAATGAAATAACTAATGATCTAAACCAGCTTGAGGTAGTGTTTGTTCAAGAATAGAAAGGACTTGAAGAAAAAATAATCACATTAAAATTCCATCTTGAAGAATCAAAGAGAAAAAAATAAGTCATGAAGTCTCAGATAATGAAGAAAGAAGAATAGGTTGAGAAGATTGAAGAATAAGTTGCCACATTGAGAACTAAAATCATAAATCTCAACAAGAACATTGAAGAGACATAAACATATGCATCAGTTATAGAGAATGAAGAGAAGCACTCTAGGTTGCTAGAAAATAAGAATGAAGAAAAGAGAAAGAGTTATGTAGAAGTACTCAAAGGAAGGAATCATGGTCAACTAGAATCTAAGAAAAATAATAAAGATACATCTTCAAGAACACCATCCATGTTCAAGCCACAAATAAGCTTCAATCATGATCATGATCAATAAAGTAAGAAATTCAGAAGGACTACACCACAAATAAGATCATTCACTCCCATGTATGTAAATTTCTCGTATGCTCATTGTTTGTATTGTACTAAATTTTGACATAAGGTTGCAGATTGCAGGGATTATAAAAGAAATGTTCAATAAAGACATGCTTATGTGGCTCCACGTAACATTGAATGTTACAAATGTCATAACTATGGACACATAGCTCATGACTGTAGAAGTGTGATCGACACTTCCATGAAATAGAACATTGATATAAGATATAAGAAAGTATGGATAAGAAAACAAGAAGAATAGGTGAACAAATACCAGGTCCCAGAGATCACAAGATTGGTAATAAAACAAGATGAAGGAAAATCTACAAATAAAAAGGAAGATGTCAGATACATAAAGGTTTGTAAAAGAAATGAAAGAAAAAAAGGATAGGAAAATAAGGAACAGGTTCGAGATATTGTACTTTCAGGTATTGTAGTGAAAGATTAATCCACGGAAAGAAAAAAAATCAGAGATCAAAGAGATGATGAATCTACCGATAAATATGACGAGGACTCTACATTAGAGAAAAAAATGTTCTGATCCATATGGATTAGAGAATCCTAGGTAATATGAATATTAGATAGGGGGAGTCTATGTGGTAGTTGATACATACCAGAGAACCATCCTTCGATCATCTTGTAGAGTTTGAGTAAACATATTCAGAGCAGTCAGTTAACAGGAGTATAGTATGATAGATTGATCATTTGCATTAGTGAAGACTTCATGATAGTATATTGACATATGGGTCAACAATACAGACAGTTATGTAGCAGAGTCTTGGAAAATATGGACAAAGATGGATTCATAAGAACACTTAGCAGGTTTGGATAGATATATGACAATGGACGAGAGCATGGATTCATAGATTGGTTCAGAGAAAAAGGAACATTATCATAATGGATAATAATTACACATGAATATTTGAATGATTATTCTTGAATGTTTTTCATGTATGTCAATTTATTACACAAGGAAGTGCCAATGGACAATAACTCCAAAAGGAAATAGGTACATGAAGACTTGTATTTTTCTACACAACATCTTGTAGAGAAGTCAAGAGAGATAAATAGAACCAAAACGATAGGTAGAAATATCATTTAGAGAAGTTTTTAGATAGAGAGGTAAGAATAGAGGTATGATTCCAGGGGAAGAGATTCATCAGACACAGGATAGAGAGTTAGATGCTTGAAGAGAGAGCACATAGGCATGTTTCCACGGGGAGAGATTTTCACAAGGGAAGCATGAGTGATATGAATTCAGTGTTGCATCAGAGTGATACCATTTTTAAAAGGGGAATATATTATTCATATGAAGAGAGAGAGATTATCTAGAGGCTTAGAAACACAAATAAATATCAAAGGAATTTAGACAGGGGGAGTATCCCCAAGGAAACCTCAGTCAGAGGGAGTAGCCCCAAAGGGATATACCCTTTTCCATTGATGTCAAACACAGAGAGATAGAAACATTGATAAGTAGTATAAACATGAATGTTATCATGACTAAGTGTCGTCATCAATGCCAAAGGGGTATATTGTCAAACAATTGGCTTAGGTTGATGGACAGTTGGTATGGACTGTTGGTTTTCATTGATGTCAACCCTTGGAGAGTGATATTGTATATTGATGTCAGCCCTTAGTGATTGATGTCAACCCTTGGAGAAGTATGGTAACGAATTTTGGTAGCACAAAGGAATGTGTAAGGAACTTGAGTCTGTTTGAGGTATAAAGGCATGAAGATGAGTGGATTTATAGGTAATACTATTCTGTATGGATAGTATATGTCATGCCATTTTCGATGATATGTGGAATGTCACATAAATCATCGCGGTTAGAGAGTTATGGCCATATGAAGTTGGAGAACCCTCATGAGTTATCTAAAAACCCCTAGAAGGTCAAAGAAGTCAATTATTCTAGAATCGCCTAGAAGAAGTGTACTAGTAAAATTGATGGTAAATAGGATTTAATCATGGGTATAGTTGTTGCATTAAGAAAATAATTAAAAATAAATTAGTTGCAACAAGAAGTTGTGAGTTTGGTAATTATGGTAAAGTAGTTATGATGAGAAGATTGAATAGTCAAAGTGGTTGACCCATAAATAAATTAAATTATAAAGTTGTTGCAACAAGAAGTTATTTAAGGGAAAAGGAGTTAAGAATTGACTAATTATAGAAAAGTTAGTTTCCACAAGAAGTTGTGAGTAAAGATCAATTATTTAAATAATAAAGTAGTCAAAGTGGTTGCAAAGAGAAATTATTTAAATAATAAAGTGGTTGCAACAAGAAGTGGTGAGTTTACTATTTATGGATAAGTCAAAGTAGTTGCAAAAGAAATTAATTAAATAATAAATTTAGTTGCAACCAGGAGTGGAGAACCTACTATTTATGGAAAGTAGTTAAGTTAAGTGGACAAGTGGTTAGAAGTGGGTTATCCCTAAAAGAAGCAAAGTGGGTTAAGTTGGTTAGAAGGTAACCCCTTGAGGAATCTACTTGGAAGTATAAATAAGAGATAAAGACTCTCCCATTAGCAACTATTGAATATCATTGAATATCTATTTTTTGAAAGGTTATTTGAGTAGGTATTATTGATAGAGAAAAATTGTGAAAGAAAAATTGTGGCAGAAAAATCATGGCAAGAAAAGTGCGACAAAAAAACTAGGGAAAAAAAATTGTGGCAAGAAAAGTGTGGAAGAAAAAGTGAGGAAGAAAAATCGCAGCAGAAAAAGTGTGGCAGAAAAGTCGTGGCAGACAAATCGTAGCATAAAAATCACGACAACATATTAGCGACAACATAATTGTGACAGCAAAACCATGGCAACAGACTGCTACAAGAAGAAAAAGGTATGGTTTTCATATGTGTAGCGTTGAATCTATGAATCTGGTTAAGGGTTTACCTTGTAAATATGTTGGATTCGCTCTTGGAAGTTTAGGAATTGTTGTAGAGTTGATTTGAGGTAGATCTACTGAAGTTTAGCATTGGTTCATGTTTGAGGGATTTTGGTTGAGGTATGTTTTTGAAGTTATTCGTACAGATAGAGGTTGTATAACAGTGAGGTTTTGGCACATGGTTGACGTGAGGATTTATGGTATTTGATTTATGGAGAGTTTGGTGCATTGCTAGAGGTATCTTGTTGGTTATCTTGGTGTATGTTATTGGTATATAGTAGAGGTATATGATTGGGTACATGGATTAGATACATATTTGAATTACATGGTGATCTTGATACATCTTGTTGATGCATAGTTTGGTTTGTTGTTGATACATAATTTGTACATGTTGTTGGTTATCTTTGTACAGTGTTGATGTACATGATTGATGTGCATTGTTGGCACATGGTTTGAGTGATATTATGATTTTGGGTATGAGATCTATGTTATCAGATATGATATATTGAGGAGAGTATTGGTACATGTTGTTGGTGTATTTATTTTTGTTGGTACAAGAAAGGAACATGTACAGGTTGGTTATAGGACAGTGGCACAGGTTGATTACATGTCAGTGCCACAGAATGGTACAGGTTTACAGTAGTATATCTCAAAGTGATAGTGTGACAGTGGTTCCATCATTATAATTATATTTCAGGGCAGTTGGATGGGGTAAGGATAGGTTGTTGTGTCCACAATATGGTTGTAGCCAGAGAACATAGGGGGTTGTATCCTCCTTCTGGTTGTAGCCTAAGAATTGGGGAGTTGGAGGTTCCCTCAAGTTGTAGCAAAAGAAACTAGGGGGTCAGAGCCTCATTCCAGTTGTAGCTGGAGAATTGGAAGTTGGTTCTTCCTTCAATGTAATGACATATAAGAAAAGAATTATGTCGTTTTCTCTCGCATTGGGTTTCCACGCAAATATTGGTGTATTGTGCATTGTGTGGATGTGTTTGTTATTGTTTATTATGCACTAATGAATGATAATTCTTATGATACAATGAGATATTGATTATGAACAGATGAACATGGTTGAATATGTAAAAGAATATACATTGTGGTTTAAAGGATTAATAATTGGTATAATTTCTCATTACTGATTTACCCCCCCTATCAGTAATCCAAAATTGATTACACATATTATAGGATTGTTGAAAATAGGCGAGGACGTAGGCCTATTTCAACAAGGTGGGAGAGTGATCCCTCTCCGAGTCAATGAAATAAAAATTCCAGACATTTCAAGGAAAGAGGGGTTTAGATGTTAAAAGTGTCAATGATAAAAAATTTAGGTTTGTGACACAAGTATTGGCCTGCACGCTTCTATGAAAATGTCAAAAAAATTAGGTGCCAGCTACAGTCATTACAGTCATAGAGAATTGCATAGAAGGGGTCCAAATGAACTGGGTGTTGTGCTGCTTATATGTTTAGTATAATGCACTCATTAATTATCAATCTAGGATTCGTAATCAACAGATTTACAAGACACCAGTAAGAAAGGTAATTTCTAATGTCACAAGTATAGAATTAAACTAGATTATGCATGATGGAAACAAATCAAAATAGCAAACTGCAATGCACTTTGGTTGTCTTTCACAGAGAGGCTATCCACTCCATTATGGCACATGCAAGTATGAGATGGAGTTGGTTTGAAAGATCAACTCTGCTATCTGACCCAGAAAACTAATTATGCAATCCACACTTTTGAAAGGAAAATCACACATCAATCATCAAGACATAGCATGGGTAGTTCAATAGTCAATATACTGAGTATGTTGTGGTTCACAATGTGTTGTTGTGGAATTCACTAGTTCTCCTTCAAATATGTTTGACCACTGCTACCAACATTCATGTCTAAAAACCAAATTCATAAAAACAGAGCATATGCAAAAACAAAGCAAGTAAAGATCTCTAAACAATTATATAATGGAAAGCCTAGTCTAAGCTATACTACTATCATCTAATAGAGTTAAAGCTTCAAATAATTTAATGTTTACACTACTGAAAACAATGCTAATGCTAATCTACGAAGATGATGACCTTTGTTGGGAGGTGGGCCCTTGCCGCTTCAACAGGTCAGCTACTGAAGTCTACAGTAAGCTTGTCTTCAACACACACATTACTCTCACTCACATTTCAAAACATAAAATCAAACTTTTGTTAACAACTCAACTCATACTTAATCATAGATAATCAAAATATGGAGATAAATTTCATTCCATTAATATTCACTTAGAATATGTTCTGTACTATCACACGCTGCTTCACATATTGGTAATATGCTAACTCTCCTACACTTCCACCATCCTTCCCACGACTATTTAATAGTCTTAATCGTGAAACACAACAAAGTGAAGTGATTTGCAAATCAATCAGTTGTTAAATTCAATCATTCGGTTACATCTTTAGCTTCATCCTCATGACATGAAGTGCATGAGGATGAGGCAATCAACAAACTATTCTTATCATAGCCTTGCTAAAACAAATAGACATCCACCAATTGGCTTAGGCGAGATCTGGAACTTAACTTAGTGTATTAGGCTCTTCCATATTGGTACCAGATCATAACAGGTAGATGGTACCGGATCATAACAGTGCGCAAAAGGTGGTACTAGATCATGACAATGCGTGGCCATTGGTACCAGATTATGATAGTGTGTGGCCATTGGTATCAGATCACAATAGATGAGATTTTAGTACCAGATGCATTTGGTACCAGATTCAGATAGAGGCAGTCTTGGTGCGCAGGTACCAAATAGATAAGCTGGTACATGAACACTGGATATCTAGAGGTCAAAGATTTATATATGACAAATTGAAGCATTAGTACATGAAATATTTAATTTCCTAACTCAATAAACCACAAAATGCATGAATTAACCATACTTTACCTTATGACCTTATTACTGGCTAATGGTAGCGTTCTTTTCATTCACCCAAGATTAGGTAGGCCAAAAAGGTATAGGTGAAGAGTATAATAGGGTAATGGGGATGTCAATTTTGGGTCTCAACATTCCCCCATGCCAAAATAATTGCATGTCCTCGTGCAACTAAAAACAAACCCAAATTTTTTCAAAACTTGAGACTGTGTTCTTTACTTTGATGGATCAATGACGTTGATGGCTGAAGCCTCTTCTTTCAGCTCCCTTTTGATGAACCTAACGTATTGTAGGAGTTGTAATACCTTCTTGATCTTGTTAGAAGTCTCTTCATGGTCGTCTTGAATTTGTTGGTTGGTTTCTTTCAATTGCTCATTTTCCTTTTTGATATACCTGTCCAAGAGTTGGTATTCTTTTACTTCTTGTTGGAGTTCCTGATTTTGTTTTTGCAGTTCCCCAATCTTTTTCTTCATTTGTTCTTTTGTCAAGGTCTTTGTTGACTCCATCATTACTAGTTGGATGCACTCCCTTTCCTCGAATTCCTCCCTCATCCCACATAAAGTAATAGTGGCTTGCTCCTCGGTCAAACTAGGGATGTCATCTTGGATTGATAAATCCTCAGAAGGGGAGGTAAGATCGATTGGATATTCCTATGTATGAGGATTGACTATTGTTTTTCCTTTCTTTGCCATGCTCCTCATGGTTCTTTTACAAGGAGGTACTGGATCAGGGATGCTCACAAGATTCCTTTTCTTCTTTTCTAATTGTGAAATGGTGACAGGGGGTTGTGCCACAAACTGTTTACTTTTAGTTTCTGAACTATGCTTCCCTTTCTTCATCATTTTCTAATGGCCCTCTTTCTCAACTGCCACCATTGAAGTCTCCTCTACTAATTTGTTTTTACCTTTTGATTCGGAGATTTTAAAATTCTTGTTGACTGTGGAAGAGGACCCTGCTTTTTCATGTTGGCTCACTGCCCTAGATGATGGTGGAGTTGTCTTATCCTTCTTGCTCTTTTTCTCTTGAGGTTCCTTACTTTTCTTTAGGGCATGTTGGGTTTCCTCCACAGGTTTGTTTTCTGTGGGAAGGTTTTGTGTGATAATGGTTTTCCAAGTAATCCTCTGTTTCCTAAGCTCATGTAAAACTAGCATTTTAATGAGACCTTGATGGTATATGCTAGTCTTCTCTGTTTTGGATATGGATTTAACACCTCTTACCATTTTGTTCAAACTCATCCATAGAAAATATGGGAAATCAATTTCAAGGCCTCCTTCAAAATGTAATAGAAGCCTAAGATGATATATGAAGGTCACAGCATACCTGCCTTCACAAGTGACAAATCGTTGAAGACTAGTAATCATTGGATGATACTCTTCCTTGATGTAGTTCCTAGGGATCCCCTTTTTCCAGTCAAGGTGTTGATGATCTTATTTAAAGAATCATTGGCACATTTTTTTTTTGATTCCTACACCTTTGAAGTATTTGGCTCCTCTACTAGGTAGTCCCATGACCTCCCTTAAGGTTGCTTCATCAATTGTCAGTTGTAGATTGCCTATATGTGCAATCTCTCCATCGTAACTCTGGATAAATTCGTGAGACATCTTCTCGTGCCAACCTATGAATCTTTCTAAAAATGGTATCCATCCTGATCTAGCATATTTTTCTTGACATAATTGGAACTCCTCGATTTCCCTATAAATTTGGAAGACCGGTTCGTGTCTACTAACGACCATCATTATAAGTTGTGAGAAAATGATCGGGCTGTAGCACAAGGGTTTGGTCAATTGATAAGGGTGAGGGTTTAGTACCGGAAAGGAGTAGGCTTGGGACTAGAGAAGGCTCACGACAAGGGGGAATATGGTGATGTTGTTGGTAATGCGAATGGTAAGTTTAAGTAAGGATGCCGTAAGGAAAAATTATGACCAGATGAGGCTTATCTGGATGGCTTCACCACTAGATAAGACATTTCATTTATACCCGTTACTATAATGATGAGGACAAGACATTGGGTGTTCAAGGAATCATTTTGGGATAGGTGATTGGACATTCGGGTGGTGAATTTGATGTTAGGTCATG
This sequence comes from Picea mariana, assembly GCA_032191745.1. Classification (NCBI taxonomy): domain Eukaryota; kingdom Viridiplantae; phylum Streptophyta; class Pinopsida; order Pinales; family Pinaceae; genus Picea; species Picea mariana. The sequence continues at coordinate 35,043 of JASDQU010738584.1, read as the reverse complement.
GTTCATGATATAAGATAGGTTCGTGAATTGCTTAAGGACGAAATATATTCGTGGCTTATCATTGCTATGCATGCTTCATATTTTGATATGATGTTTCCCCTTAACCATGTTCAAGGGCTATGAGAGGATTGATTAAGTTTAGGCATATGGGTATGAGGGATAGGCACATGGGTTTAATACTAAGGTCATAAGATCTAGTATATATTTTCATACTTATTGTAGTTTTATGAGCATAGGAAAATAAATACCATGTTACCTTTTCTTTTACCTTTGTATGATTAATACCCATAGCATGTGTGACTACTTGTAAATTGTCAAAATTCATCCCTTTAGACTGAAGTTTTTGAAAACTTGGTACGGGAATATCCTATACTTCTTTTATTCTGTGCTTGTATTCTTTAGTATTTGGTTCTGCAGGGTGATCATGTGAGTCTGAAAAAGAGTTATGAAGGGGCTCTTTGACCTTCCCCCATGCCGAAGATGTTGTATATATGTATGCAAGAAGATTCAACATTTTATATCATAATGGAGAAAAGATGATAAGAGAAAAAGAAACCAATCAAATTCCAGAAGTACATTTATCACCTAGCATATGATCTAATACCTAAAAAGTGAAATTGCCCTTCTTTTGAGGGATTATTGACAAAGGTAGCATTCAGCAGTGAAACAAGGAATATTTATATGTTTGCCAAAAGAACAGATCCCACCTAACTTGCTTCAAAGATTTACTATCATTGAATGTTATAGATAAATTTCACAGTATAAGTAGATTAGACTCCCTAGTTAGGGCTCCACTCTTAAGAAGTTTCCTTCTTAGATAGTGTAGGCTTTAGAGGTCAGACCGGTAAGTTGACTTAGGGTGATTCTCTAATGGACATTTGCTTGGAGTAATTATGTTGTTGATTCATCTGGAGCTTGTATCTCATGAAAGCCAATAATGACCTTTACTCTTTTTGTTTTAGATGACAAAAAGTGAATTTTTCAATCAGACAAGTATAGACGAGACATTTTTCAACCAGAACCCACTACCAGCAAGCCTGTTCGGTACTCCAATGGGGTAGTTGTGATAATTAGTGAGAGGTGCCTTCCCCAGGTGGAATGCCCCATTACCAATAGGCATGTTCAGTACCCTAATGGGTTTGCCTAGTCATACCACAGACCGATACCTGCTGCCAGCAGACCTATTCAGTATCTCGGCGGGTTAGTCTCTTAAACCCTTTTTCCATCAGAGGCTTCTTGTCCATAGTCACCTATTTTGGTTTTTAATAAAGAGTGCTTTTCACGGTGATAGGGGAGGCTTGTCTGAAAACCTTTTTACAGGCTAGGATGGTATTGGGTTGGAAGGAATATACTCTTCTTTTGTATGTCTTTTAAAGATTTGTCTGAAGTAAAAATAAACTTTTATGCACATTATTTCTTTAGAGTGTTCCAGATGTATAATTTTGTCTGAAGTTGTCCATAAGAGAATGACCTAAATTTTCCTTAGGGTACTGGTACATCCTCTTCCATAAAATTTTGGGTAGTGTGCCCATGGTAAAGAGTGTTCATATACTCATATGTTTCCCTTTAATAAGATAATCCAATGAATACTATTGAAGTCTAGTTAGGGTGAGATAGTTACTTATAGGATAATATATTTTTTTCCTTTAAATCATGCTAAAATACTGGGTAAAGGCCACTTCTAGTCTTTGAAGTGGATTATGGTTCTTTGAGCAATCATAGGTAAAGATTGTGTCCCTCTTTTTTATTTTGTTTTTAACCAACAGAACCAAAAGAAATTAAAATACTTCTTAGCAACATAACCAAAAGAAATTAAAAATACTTCCCTTTAGTTGTCAAGAGAACCAAAATAAATTATTGCTTCACAAGGGCTGCCATTTGATACTGCCTTCGGCTTCTTGGTTCTAGCTTAAGTGGTTGTTTTTATGGATTCAAACTTCAGATTAATTGACATAAGATTTTGAAGTATGCGTAGTATGCTTTGTCAATTAAGTAATGTGTCTTGATAGTACTGTAGGAGGACAGACTTCTAGTACCATACTGGTACCGAACTACTGGTACCAGACTGCTGGTACCAGACCAGAACAGGATTTCTAGTACCAAAGTAGAACAGAATATTGTTGATGCCTAAAAACTGATGTTTAGCAAGTCCATGAAGGATCAAATAAATTATTGAATTTTATTTACAGAAAAAGAAAAGAAATTGCGAAGTAAAACAAAAGGGAGTAAGAATCTCTTGTTACCTTCAGCTTATTAACAAAATTCGATCCACACCTATGTACAAGAATTTCAAATAAACCAATCAATCAATGTGGATCAGTAGGAGGGTCTCCTTCCTTACTGATCATCTGCATATCTGAATTCTATAGTATACGAGTCAGAAATTCTTCTTTTGACAGAGGTTTTTTGTAAATTTGCAACCAGTGACCATTCATAAGTAGTGGTGTTTGTTGTTCATCAATTGTATTTATCCTTATTGAACCATTATCATAGAAAGTGTCAATTTCATAAGGTCCCATCCAACGGTTGTTTAACTTACCTTTGAAGTTCTTAAATCTGTTGTCATACAATAGGGCCCAATCTCCTTGTTGAAAATTTTTCTTTTTGAGATACTTGTCATGCCATTTTTTTCTTTATTCTTGAATGAGGGTAGTTATTTGAAGTGCTTCCTTCCTGGTTTCATCCAACTCATTAAGCTGCAAGAGTCTTTTTTGTTGGGCTTCATCCAAGTTCATGCCAACTTGTACTACAGTCCTGAAGGTTTTGATCTGGAATTCTATGGGAAGAAGCACCTGCTTCCCATTTACTAACTCATAGGGTGTATGTCCTATTGTATTCCTCTAGGTGATTCTATAATCCCATAAGGCTTCTAATAATCTGTCATCCCAATCCTTATGGTGCAGTTGTACTGTTTTGGTAAGAATGGACTCAATAACTTTGTTGGTAGATTCTACTTGTCCATTTTCATGTGGATGATAGGGTGTAGATTTCCTGTGTTTGATTTGGTACTGTTCTGTAACATCTTTGACTAGATGAGAGGTAAATTGAGTTCCCTGATCAGTCACAATTTCTCGCGGTACACGAAATCTAGTAAAGATATCATTAAAAATAAAATCTACCACTGATTGTTCACTTGCAGCTGGTAAAGATTTTGCTTCAACCCATTTAGTCACATAGTCAGTGCATACAAGTATATACTTTTTCTTTTTAGATGCAGGGTTAATGGGCCCTACAAAATCTAATGCCCATTTCTCGAATGGTTCATTGACTACTTGGGATTGAAGTGGAATTTGGTTGCGTGCAGTNATGGTAAAGATTTTGCTTCAACCCATTTAGTCACATAGTCAGTGCATACAAGTATATACTTTTTCTTTTTAGATGCAGGGTTAATGGGCCCTACAAAATCTAATGCCCATTTCTCGAATGGTTCATTGACTACTTGGGATTGAAGTGGAATTTGGTTGCGTGCAGTAGGCTTACCCATTCGTTGGCATTCATCACAATTGGATACATAGGTTTTAGCATCTCTGAAAATATGGGGCCAATAGTAACCGGATTGCAGAACTTTGTAAGTGGTCCTCTTGTCTGTAAAGTGTCCTCCACAAGGACCATCATGGTAGGCTTGAAAAGTATCATGAATTGCATCTTCCCTTACACATCTCCTGATCACCATCTGGTCCTGTTTTGTAGAGGCAATCAGCGTGCCACATGTAATTTGCACTTAGTTGAATTACTTTCTATTTTTCTCTAGGAGACAATTTCTGAGGCATCTTCCCTATCACAAGATAATTAGCGGCATCTGCATACCACAGAGTGAATGTAGAAATAGAAAATAAATTTTCATTAGGAAAGTTATCTTCTACTGGTGCATTATCTCCCAGATGAATCATTCTAGATAAGAAATTAGCCACAAGATTATCTTTACCAGGTCTATCAATAATGATGATATTAAACTCTTGTAATAATAAGAGCCATCATGTAACTCTAGGATTTGTTACAGGTTTGTTCATTAAAAATTTGATGGTTGAATGATTAGTGTGTACAAAAGCTTGATATCCTGTAATATAGTGTCTAAATTTGTTGATAGCACGGACTATGGCTAGCAATTATTTTTCTGTGACCGTATAATTAACTTCAGCTGGAGATAGATTCTTACTAATGAAGTAAATAGCATAGGGCATTTGATTTTCTCTTTGTCCAAGGATTTCCCCAAGGGATCTGTCTGAGGCATTGGTACAGATATGAAAAGGAAGGGACCAATTTGGTCCTCTTAACACAAGGGTAGTTGATAATTTCTATTTTAGAATTTTGAAAGATATTTGGCATTCATCATCCCACTTAAATTCGGCTTCTTTAGATAATAATTTGAATAAAGGGGTAGCTAGGCTTGTAGAATTCGGAATGAATCTTCTATAGTAGCCAACATGTCCTAAAAAGATATGGACTTCCTTTTGTGAGGAAGGTATTTTGATTTGTGTGATGATATAAATCTTTTATGGATCAAATCTCATTCCAGAACCGGAAATGTGATGTCCCAAAACAATACCTTCAGTGAGCATCATTTTTTATTTTTCATTACTTAAGAAAAGGTTTGTTTCCTTACACCTAATCAAGACTTTTTCTAGACTATTCAATGCTTCCTAGAAGTCTTATCCATGGACTGTAAAGTCATCCATGTAGACTTCCACACAATCATTGGTGAAGTCAGACAAAATGGCTAGGAAAGCTCTTTGAAAAGTGGTTGGGGCATTGCAAAGTCTGAAAGGGAGCACCCTATAAGCATATGTGCCCCAAGGGTAGGTGAAAGTGGTCTTCTCCTGGTCTTCGAGTGCTATTTGTATCTGGTTGTAACCAATAAACCCATCCAAGAATGAAAAATACTTCTTTCCAGACAGGGTATCCAGCACCTGATCAATAAATGGTAAGGGAAAGTAATCCCTATGGGTGGCTTTGTTTGACTCACTGAAGTCTACACATATCCTCCAGTTACCATTTTTCTTGGGAACTATGACAAGTGGAGATACCCATTGACTATCTGAAATGGGGTATATGAGATTGGCTCGAAGGAGTTTTTGCAATTCCTCTTTTACAATATCTTTAAGGGTTGGATTCATCCTTCGCTGAGGCTATCTAACTGGTCTGATTTGTTCATTAGTGTAGATATGATGTGTGCATGTGTCAGGGTGAAGGCCTTTCATGTCTGCATAATCCCATGTAAAGGCATCAAATTGTCTTTGGAGCATTTCAATCACTTGTGTCTTTTGTTCTGGTTCCAAACTAGAGTTGATGTACAACATTTTTCCTGGGCTAATCTCAACAAGTTTAGTAGTTTTATCCTTATCTGAGGAGGCTGGTGATAAATTATATAATTGATTGATATCAGGGTGCCAAGTTTGTTGAAATTTAGAACTAAAAATGTTTGACAATTCTGCAAAAGACCTTCGGTATTCAATGCAATTTGTGTCAGCCAAAAATAAGCTTAAGACTTGTTCATCTGATTGTTCTTGTATTCCTCTTACTTATTCAAGTGTTAACAGACGTCTGATGCAATCTTCCTCTCCATAAGGGTTTTCTAACCAAATAGGTATTTCCTGTGCCGGTTGGGCAGGAGGGAAGAGGACAAGTTTTTGGCTATGTGTGCCATTGGATATAGTCATCTCACCAGACCGACAGCTGATAAAGGCATCTGTTGTGGCCTACCAAGGGAGGCCAAGAACCATAGGGTGTATTGGCTTGGAGGATGATTTAGAATAGATGACTAAAAATTCTATTGGATATTCCCAAGAAGCTAGAGTGACTGTGACATCATCTAGACTTCCTGCAGGGCTAATGACTGACTTATCTGCCAACTCGATCATGGTTTGGGTTGGTCTTAACTAGTTGATTTGGAGCTTTTGCATAGTGTCAAAAGGCATTACATTAATAGATGCACCCAAATCAATGAGTGTGTTTGGTAGAGAAATGCCATTAATTTCGACAGTGACTATTGGATTTCCAGGGTCATTATATTTGTATGGCATTTCAGAAATAAATTCAGATAATTGTCCCACTACCTAAACAAGGGGAGATTCATTCTTCTTCCTTCCTAGTTTCTTAATGCAAAGATACCTTATGATTTTGGAATATATAGGGATATCCTTGATGGCTTGCAGCAGAGGTATTTTTATGCATACATTTTGTAATTCATCTTCTATATCTTTGTGCAAGGGTGGGTCGGGTTTCTTCACTAATAATCTTTCGAGGTAAGGTGGGAGATTAATTTGTTGGGGTACTCATACAGACCGAGAAGTGATTGGGAGAGGAGGAGAGGCCTCTTCTTCTACAGGGGTGGTTTGAGTGTTTTCTTCCTCAAAATGATTATCATTTTCTTCCTGAATTATTACTACAGGATCTTATTGGTTTACAAATTTCCCCGATCGTAGTTGAATTTCATAGGTGGGAAAGGTTTGAACTTATGTATTCTGCACAGGGTGAGTGGGTCGATTATTGGGGTTAGGGATTGGCTAGGTAGGGATTGTTGTTGGTCTTGGAGGATTGTGGGAAGCTTGGTTTTGTGGTTTTTGATTGGCATTTATAGATACTTGTTGTTGTTGATTAGGGTTCAAGGGGGTTGTAAATTGTTGTTGTATAGGAGGTGGTAGTAAGGCTTGCATCTGTGGTGGGTTGAATACAGGTAATAATTGGGAAATGTTTGCAGGGTACTGTGGATATGTAGGGTAAGAGGGATTTCCATACATAGGTCCCCTGCAACCTTGTTGCCAAGGTTGAGTTTGTTGAAGTATCCATTGTGGATAGGTCACTGGGGAAGGACCCCATTGTTGTTGTTGATATTGTGTATTAGGATCACAAAATGTATTGGGATTTTGGGATCTCCGAGGTCTTCTAGAAGGGTATGGTTGTTCTTGTGAGACTCCTCCTCCCCTATACATGGCTTGTAGTTCAAGCAAGGTTGGACAATCAGATGTGGGGTGTTCTAGTGTACACAGACCGTAGATTTTTATGACATTTAATGGGCATTCTTTCTCGCTGTTGTGCTTCTTTCGGCATCCATGACAAAATATTGCTAAAGAAGCTTCTTCTTGTTGTTTCTTTTTCAGTTTCAGATTATCTAACTGGTTACTTATTGTGCTCAATATGTCCTTTTTAAAGTTCTCCAATAAGTTTCCTAACTCAGTTTTAGGTGACAGTCCCTGAGCTTTGTTTTGTATTTTTGCTAAAAGGATCTCTTGGTCCTTTGCCTATTTTAGCTTGTCCTCTTGAGTATCTCCTACAGTAATCTGCAATTTTTGAAAAAGGTTTTTGGTGTACATCTCCTGAACTCAACAAGTTTAAAACCTCTATGCAATCATCTCTAAGACCTTTCAAGAATACAGTTATTACTACAGCTGGGTCTGTGGTGAATAGTTTTGACTTTTGATAGTTGTATAAGAACCTTTCTAAGTAGTCTTCAGGGCTTTCATCTTTTGTTTGCTGCATTTTAAAAATATCATTTTTAACATTATCCTTACAATAGTCTTGGTATTTTTGTAAAAATGTGTCTTTCATTTGATCCCAAGAAAGGATTGTATTTTCTCTTAAGCTCATGAACCATCTTAAGGCTGAATATTTCATTGTAGCGGGAAAAAGATTAAGTTTTTGGGCATCATCTGGGTAGTTATAGCTTCTACATAATATGTCAAACTCAAATAAAAATAAATATGGATCTTCAATTGACATACCTCTGAAAGTGGGTAACGATGATAGTGGGATATTCTTCATGCTGATGTTTCTGGAAATATCCAAGATTGGATACCCAAAGGTCTCAGTCTCTGTGGTTGTATTTCCTTCTTATTCTTCCATTCTACTGATGGATGGTTTAGAAACTGGATTTTCTATGTCTCCTAAATGTTCAACAGACTCACGTTCTGCCTATCCCAATACTGATTCTTTCATTTTAGGTTCTCCTTCTGGAGCCTCACTGGCTCCCCTTGAATTTTCTGTTGGTGGAATTTTTCCTGCACCAGTGTCAATTGGATTAGTGGGGGGGGGTTGTTTTTGAATCTTTGGAGCTTACAAATCTACCCTTGTTATCTCTATATCTATGCATAAAATGGAAATTTGATTCTTTAACTAAATTGAATTCCTAATTCTATTTAGAAGGTAAGAAGGAAACCCGGCTTTGGAGAACCCCACTCTAGTGGCCACATGTCCCTTCACTCATGTCTTAAATGTTTTATCCTCCTCCCTCAAGCAGCCTTAAAAAAAAAATTATACAAATAATCTAGGCTAAAAATATCTTCCTACCGTTTGCAACTCCCCGGCAATGGCACCAAAATGTTGTGTTGCTTATATGTTTAGTATAATATACTCATTAATTATCAATCCAGAATTCATAATAAATAGAGTTACAAGACACCAGTAAGAAAGGTAATTTCTAATGTCACGAGTATAGAATTAAACTAGATTATGCATGG
>JASDQU010738584.1:14277-26449 GCA_032191745.1 Picea mariana | reverse complement strand
CACATCAATCATCAAGACATAGCATGGGTAGTTCAATAGTCAATATATTGAGTATGTTGTTGTTCACAATGTGTTGTTGTGGACTTCAGTAGTTCTCCATCAAATATGTCTGACCACTGCTACCAACATTCATGTCTAAAAACAAAATTCATAAAAACAGAGCATATGCAAAAACAGAGCAAGTAAAGATCTCTAAACAATTATATAATGGAAAGCCTAGTCTAAGTTGTACTGCTATCATCTAATAGAGTTAAAGCTTCAACTAATTTAATGTTTACACTAATGAAAACAAATGCTAATGCTAATCTACGAAGATGCTGACCTTTGTTGGGAAGTGGGCCCTTGCCGCTTCAACAGGTCAACTACTGAAGTCTACAGTAAGCTTGTCTTCAACACACACATTACTCTCACTCACATTTAAAAACACAAAATCAAACTTTCGTTAACAAATCAACTCATACTTAAGCATAGATAATCAGAATATGGAGATAAATGACATTTCATTAATCTTCACTCAGAATATGTTCTGTACTATCAAACGCTACTTCACATATTAGTAATATGCTAACTCTCCTACACTTCCACCATCCTTGCCATGGATATTTAATAGTCTTAATCGTGAAACACAAGGAGGTGAAGTGATTTGCAAATCAATGAGTTTTTAAATTCAATCATTCAGTTACATCTTTAGCTTCATCCTCATGACATGAAGTGCATGAGGATGAGGCAATCAACAAAATATTCTTATCATAGCCTTGCTAAAAAAAATAGACATCCACCAATTGGCTTAGTCCAGATCTGTAACTTAACTTAGTGCATTAGGCTCTTCCATATTGGTACCAGATCATAACAGGTAGATGGTATCAGATCATAACAGTGCGCAAAAGGTGGTACCGGATCATGATAGTGCATGTCCGTTGGTACCGGATTATGACAGTGCGTGGTCGTTGGTACTGGATCACAACAGGTGAGATTTTAGTACCGGATGTGTTTGGTACCTGATTCGGATAGAGGCGATCTTGGTGCACAGGTGCTGGATAGTTGAGCTGGTACAGGAACGTTGGATATCTAGAGGTCAAAGATTTATATATGACAAATTGAAGCATTAGTACATGAAATATTTAATTCCCTAACTCAATAAACCACAAAATGCATGAATTAACCATACTTTACCTTATGACCTTATTACTGGCTAATGGTAGCATTCTTGTCATTCACCCAAGCTTAGGTAGGCCAAAAAGGTATAGGTGAAGAGTATAATAGGGTAATGGGGATGTCAATTTTGGGTCTCAACACTGGGCCACCTTCCTGGTGAACTTGTTTGAATAGGATTGCATGGAGGCCCAAGAAAAGGGCACACAATTCCATTACGTATGGTTGATTATACTAATTGCATTGTTCAAGTGGAAAGAACTAGGGTATTACCAATGCATGTGCACATCAGGTAGCAACAACTTGGATGCAAGGTACACCAATTTATGGCACACAAAAATTAAGAGAAGACAAAATGACAATAACTCCACATTTTTTGTCTACTTATAAAATATCACCTATTTAGTTGTGCACACACTGTGAATATCATCATAGATTGTAGCATCATACAAGGATATTTCAGGTTTTAGAGCCATCATGCATGACATGTATGTGTAGGACAAGAAGGATCCAACACACCAATGGTTTCCAACTAATTATAGGTTGACAACAGAGGACATAAGATTGATAGTCAATGACTGGGAAGAATACTAAAAATCCCCAGTCAAGATAAAAAGAAACTCAGGTGAGGGAGAAGAGAAAAAAAAAGTGATGAGGATCTTGATGACGTGCAAATTAATGGCATGTGATATCATCATGGGCCATCTATGACATAGGAGAAACATGCAGTCCCAACAACAAGGATAAAAAGGAAGGATGCAAGGAAAGAAATCTTAGAGGGGTGAACAAGAAAAATAAGGTGCATAGAGAGATCCCATTCTATATATTAACTAATGGTGATATGGATAGAATTAGATAATAGGTACAAGATGCCACAGAAGAAACATGGGAGGAAGCAACAAGGAAGTAATAAGAGAAACAAAAAAAAGTGCAGGATCAAATGGTAGTACTCTAGCAGATGATGGAAGTAGAAAGCATTACAAAAGAGCATAGGTTCAGGGAAGGACCGTCCATGGGTCCAAGAAGATAAGAAGAAAGAGAGTAATTGGCCATAACAATGCTAACAATAGGGAATAGAATCTTACACATTGAGATAGATTCATTGGAGTTTCCAATGGGCAAGTTACAGGAGCAAGTAAATGTGTTGGGATATCTCAATATACTCATATCAAGGATTCCCCTGCAAATGATATAGGACTTGCAAGAAGGACTAGTGCAAGAAATTAGGCACAAATGAAAGGAAGCACACAAATATTTTGAAAGAATAATGGACAAAGGAGCCCAATTATACGAGCAGTATGAAACAACACTTCAACAAAAGAGGGAAGTTGAAGGATAAATAGAAAACATTCTGAAGAATAAAGAAAAGGCTGAGGAGAGGACTAAGAAATCAATAAAGGAAAAGGATGAGGCTGAAGGGATAGCGCAAAAACCCGAGCAAGTTGTCCAAAATCTATATAAGTGACTACTTGAAGCGACATTCTTCAGTGTTGTGCCAAGGGATTTTATGGTACTCACACCATTTTCCCATGTCCTTCTTATTCTCATTTCTCTTCTTGTGTTGCATCTTGGAATGGTTGTACTGAGAGTGGCCATCTCGAATCGGTCCCTTGTTGTATGGGTTGGGGATGCCTTTTCCCTGCTTCGACTGTGAGGAGTTTGTAGATCCAAACTCTCTCCTCTTCTGCTTAAATTTCTGCTCGATCTTGATAGCGTATATATAAGTCATGCCCAATGAGGCAATGTCTATAAAATCCATTTATGTTTGAATGTATCTATGCAAACATCCGTGCTATTTGAGAACCATATTTTGCTCAAAGTCTTTGATACCCAATTTGGTGCACAGGGTATGGAAAATATTGGTGAAATCTGGTACTTTTGGGTCCCTTTCATAACGCAGGGTGGTCCATTTGGTGTACTGGTCCTCGTAGCTTCCAACATGGTACTATAGTTCTTTAATGGTGTCCCTAAAGGAATCCCATGTAGGGGCCACCACAAATATTGCAGATTCCTCTATGACCCTTTTCTCAGAGTAAGTATCCCACCATTCCTTAACATGGGAGATGACCTTGAGGAGTGGAAAAGTGATATTTTCCCTATCAAAAAAATTGTCGACCAAAAAATACCTTCGAGCAGATTCAACCATTTATCTACAACATCCACATCTATCAGTCCTTCAAATAATGGAATATCAAAATTTACATGTACCTTGAAGGGGGTTGCATGGCCTCTTGATGAATATGCTTCTTCTGTGGGCAGCCATCAAACTATCTATACAAAGTTTTCCATCATTTCATTCCTTTGTCACATGAGGGATTCCTCGAGAAACATTTTAATAGGATCTCATGCTCCATCATATTTATTCTCATCCTCCATGGGTTGTTGTCAGGCTTAGAGCAGTCGATCTTCCAACGACTCGATTGGTTTGGTTCCCAACTTATTGTACCCAAATCTTGTTGGGGACATGCGCGAAGCAAAATGAACGAAGAGCAGACCTCTCTGATACCACTGATCTAGATTTAGGAGAGGAATGAACTAATTAATAGACTAAATACAATAAACACATAGATATGAAGAATAACACAGATATCCAGTGAACAAAATCTTCTACTGAATAAATGAAATAGGTTGAAACTGTAAAACCGCAGAACTGAAACACTTACTCGAATGGTGGTATCTCTCTCTGAGAAGAGATGTGGCTTCTATGTGCATCTGTTTGAGAAGAATGATTACAATGAGGCTCCAGATACCTTTTTGATATTACTCATGAATGCCAAAACCTTAGGCATCCAAAAACCTAACCCTAGGAGGTGAAATGCCAAAAGTCATGTGGCCCCCTATGGGTAAGTTGGTACCTCAAATTCCTAGGTTCGTAACTTTTGCATATGACCTATGTTTTAGGCGCATGGTAGCTCGTTAGAAAGGTATTTTAGAGAGCTACAAACTATGTCATCAAACTCTAACTCTGTCTATATTTTGATTGTGGCGAGCCAAAAAAACACTGTTTAGGTCTCAAAAATGGCCCTAGAAGTACAGGAAGATGTGATGACATGAAAACATACAAAATAATCCAGTTGGATTAGGTAAAAGGCCACCGATATCCACCTAGAAGGTGTGTAGGGATTCAGACAGCCCCAAAAGTGCATAACCCACAATTACAAATAAGTACAAAAGAACATCTTGAACTAAAAACAGACAAGAGGAGCTAGTTGGAATAGGTGGGTGGCCACCAACATCCACCGGGGATGAGGGATATATTTCTGCATCATGCCAAGATTGTCTCTGAAGTATACAAACTTCATGCTGAACTCATGACATTTTTCTATCAGCCTTGGGAGACGTCTCTCTCCCACCTGAACTGTGGAGAAACTCCTTCTGCATCTCTCCCTTTTGAGCCAATTGACTCTCTCTGAGATCAGGGTCACTCTAGGTATGCATGTAATAACATATAGCATATTGAGTCTTTATCATTCCTTGTCAAATCAACATGACTAGGACAAAGACCACACTAGGATATTTCACCATAGGTACACACCTATGAGTGAATGTCATCCTGATGCTAACTGACATGTGGAAATCACTTCAAGCACCTCAAGTCCATATTATTCCTTGTCATGATCAAGGAAGGAATACACCTAGGCCCATTTACCATAAGTGCACCTTTATGATAAATGTATCCTATCTCTCTTGGTTTGCATCCCAATATAGGAGAAGGTCCTTCCAATGTTGAAACATCAACACTCCCTCTTAGCTATGGAGGTATCTTTCCACAATAGTACACAACTACTATCCACTGGTACACAACCACTGCTAGTAGCACACAACTACTATCTAGTGGCACACATTCACTTCCGGTGGTACACAACCACTGTAGTAGTACACAACTATTTTTCCAAGACACGCAATCTCAGATAGTGGTACACAACCATTGTAGTAGTGTACACAACCACTGTAGTAGTACACAACTACTATCCAGAGACACATAATCTCCACTAGTGGTACACAACCATTGTAGTAGAAAAAGGTTTGTCACACATGGCACTCCCATGTGGAATTCTAGAGGCTACTCCTTCTAGAAACACTAGGTTCAATTCCCCATAGTGTGTGACGTCAAGGTAAACTCCTTTGACATGTCCTCATGTTCTCTCCACAAGGGGCGTTGGGATATAAGACCATACCCACTTATCCCTTCTCGGATAAGTGTCCCACTTATCCCTTCTCAAATAAGTGTCCTCATAGATAAAATCAACTCAGTTCAGAGAGGAGTACGATTTGGAGAATGTTTTTCACGCATGGCACTACTATGTGGACTTCTAGAGGTTAACCTTCTAGAAACACTAGGGTCAACTCCCCATATTGTGTGACATGAAGGTCAACTCCCTTGAAATTAACTCATGTGCTCTCCACATGGGACGTGTCCTCATGTTCTCTCCAGATGGGGTGTGCCCTCACACGCTCTCCACATGGGACATGTCCTCATGTGCTCTCCACAAGGGTCATTGGGCTATCCTTTCTTAGAGAATTTTCCTCATGTTCTCTCCACATGGGACATGTCCTCATGTTCTCTCCACAAGGGTCATTGGGCTATCCCTTCTCAGATAAGTGTCCTCATAGATCAACACACTTATCCCTTCTTGGATAATCCTAAACCCACTTATCCCTTATCAGATAAGTGTCCCACTTATCTCTTCTTAGATAAGTGTCCTCACATATCAACTGAACTCAGTCATAGAGGAGTACGATCTGGAGAATGTCTCAGGAAGCTACAAACATCAACACTCCCTCTCAGCGAGGGAGGCATTCTTTGCCATGCCAAGTCTGTCACGGAAGTACTCGAATTTCATCCTGGTTTGGTAAGAACATCAACAACCTACTCATATGTAGGAAGGTAATACACCATTACTTCCTTCATTTGCACCATATTTCAGATGTAATGGTACTTGATCTCAATGTGGTTCAATTTTTCATGAAACACTGGATTCTTATAAGATCTTCACACAAGTTTGGTTACCATAATGAATAATGGTGGAATCCAACACATGTTTAGATAAATCTACAAGGATCTTGTGAATCCACACGGCTTCACGCATTGACATACTTAATGAAATGTACTTTTCTTCTGCTATGCTCAAAGACACAAAAGTTTGTTTCCTACTACACTAAGAAACCATGGAAGATCCCAAAGTGAAGCAACACCCGAAGGTGCTCTTTTTTTCCACTGCACTACGTGCCCAATCAAAGTCAATATATTCCTTCCATATCATATCAATACTAGAATTATATCTTAGACCATGTCCAACTATGCCTCACAGGTATCTCAACACATGTTTCATAGCAATCTAGTGTTTCTATCTCAACTAACTCATAAACTGGCTAAGTTCACTCACTTCATAGAAACTATTTGGTATAGTGTTAACCAGATACATCAATGATCCAATAATCTATATGTATAGGATCAAATCAATCTCGTCGGAATTAGAATAAGGCAAAATTATTTTCTTCAAATTCATCACCATTGGTGTAGTCATGGGCTTACAGTTCAACATCCCAAACTTCTTCAATATCTCAACTGTGTACTTCCCCTGACTCAGGAATATCTCATCAGTTCTCTGCCACACCTCTAGTCACAAGAAGTACTGGATCATACCAAGGTCCTTCATCTCAAAATCAGAGGCCAATGCATACTTGCATTAAACAATAAGGCTCTTTGTATTGGTGAGGAATAAATCATCAACGTAGAGGAAAAAGATCAAGGACTTTCCATTAATAGTCTTATAGTATAGGCTAGGATGGACAACACTTTTTTTGAAGCCCAAAATCATCAGGTGTCCATCAATCCTCTCATACCAAGCTCGAGGTGGTTTCTTGAGTCCATACACGGCCTTCTTCAACCTGCACACATGAGACTCCTTCTCATGTATCACGAAACCATCTAGCTGCTCGATGTATACTTCTTCCTCAATCTCTCCATTGAGAAAGGTTGTCTTTAAATTCATATGATGTACTCTCCAACCCATGGATGATGTAGGGGAAATAATCATCCAGATAGAAGTGTATTGGGCAATAGGAGAAAATGTATCCTCATCATATATTCCCTCCACCTTAGAGAATCCTCTAGCAACAAATCTCATTTTGTGCCTCGATGCTCCCATCAACTATTTTTTTTTATCTTGTAGATCGATTTGAAAGTCACTACAGACTTTCCCTTAGGTTTCATAACAATATCCCACACATCATTCTTCATGATGGATTGATACTCCTCCATCATGACATCTCTCCATACTAGATGACTAGTTTCCTCCTCATAACAAGAAGGCTCATAATCAATGATGTGGCTCATAACTGCAGCATAGTATGAATATCTATGAGGTCTCTTACTCTCTCAAAAAGTACCACAAGGAGTTGCATGTCCTTCTTCCTCCTGCAGATTATGACGATCCCATGTAGGTCTCTTCTGAACTACTGCAATATCTCTGGGAACATCAACTAGAGATACAAGATCAACGTGATCAATTTGATCAATAAGCTCAATTATCTCCCTCTGAACTATTGGAGAATGAGGGGGAGAAGGCACCACCTCTTCCTATCTCTCACTATCAATATCCATGTGAGATCCTCTATATCTCATGAAGGATACCTCTTCCTCAAGGGTAACATCTCTGCTCACCTTAATTTGTCTCTGACCAGGGATGTAGATCCGGTATGCATTCGAAGACTCACTGTACCCTACAAATGTATGATTTCCTCCTGAAGGGTCTATCTTGGTCCTTTTCTCCTTGAGTACATGAATGTATATTGGACACCCAAATATACTGAAGTTTCCAAACTCAAGATTCACTCCGATGAAGGCCTCCTCGGGCGTCATGTTCCTCAAAGTCTTATGAGGACTTCTGTTTTGAACATACATTGCAGTCATGGATTCCTTTTCCCATATAAACATAGGTAAATGATGATAATTCTAAGTAATCTTGGACCATAGTTGATATACCAAGGTTTTCTCATCAAACCAATGTCTCGGGAAGCTGGAAAAAATCAACACTCTAGATGGGGCTGGAGGTGACTCATCCTCTGCCTCTTCTCCCTATCACACTGAAGGTAGTTCTTCCTCCTTCTCTGGAGTTAACTCAATCTCTTCTCCCTCTAGATGTAGTATCGCCTCCCTCTCTAGGAGTTCCTCTACATACACTAGAACTGTTGCCATGCCTTCTTCCTTAACATATCATGGCTCGAATCATGTACTAGGACTAATACACCTACTCCATCTGAGTCTCATAATGTGTTTTCCTCCTCTACTAGATCTACCATAGTTGTGATATAGTTGGTCTTGACTTGTTGTATCCATGATCATTGGAACTATCTCTTCTTTATAGCATTGTCCCGTCTTAGGAGGTACATTGCTCCTAGAGACTTCCTGTCTCTGAGCATCATGTCTGGCAATGTCTCTCCTTGATATCATGTTGGAAGGTCTTTCCCTCCATGTCTACCTCCTGCGACCATAATTATGGCTCCTTCTCGGAGCTATTACCTGTGACCTTCCTGGAACAAGAAAGAATAACAACAAAAAGAATCTCCTAGAGAATATAAATTTATCTTGTGCACAACTATATACAGTGACCCTCCAAATAATATGTCTTCTACTATGACCAACACACATCCATCATATACTCGATGTCATATGGATACCGACACACATCCCACATATACTCAATGTCATATGACTACCAACACACATCCATCATATACTCGATGTCATATGGATACCAACACACATCCCACATATACTCGATGTTATACGACTACCAACACACATCCATCATATACTCGATGTCATATGACTAACCATATTGATTTTCTAGTGTTAAATTAAACAAGCGCAATTTTCCACAAGTGGTAATTACTTCCAATGATATACAATATTACTTTAGTAAACACTAGAACATCACTAAGTAACTTGGAAAATTTCAACTTCTTAGTCTCTTCCTTAGATCACTTATCCCACGTGTGAAAGAGATAAAATATGTGTGTCTATTGTTGTGTCTCTCAAGTGTCTTTTTAGAGTAATATTAGATTGATCCAAAAAAAAGACACATCTATTTTTACTAGAAATCACTGTCCAACATAATTTTTGGAATTCTTTCTATAATTTAGGTAGGAGTAAAAAGTAATGTAACAACCCCATAAATTTAACACTCCCAACATTTTACTCTACTCTCATTTTCCTGGGCCCTCCTATGAAGAAGTCAAGCCTAGTCCCGCTCTGATACCATGTTGTTTTTCTTCATATGAGATATAATCGATATATTATTACAATGATGAGTGTTCCATATATAGGGAACACATGGTGACCATCCATGAAATGATGTGTCCCTTGAATAATCAATAACTATTCATTATTATCATTTACTTATTATATATAGTATTTAATAATCAATAATTATATTAATAATTATTAATCTAAGAGAATGTCTTCTCGATGTTGTCCAAACATCAACACTTTGTACATAGGTAAAGCACCGACGTGTATTTTCATGTCAACAACACTGCTTAATTTAAATTAGAAATAATATTTTTAAAAAACCTTTTGTAGTCAGTGATGCACACTGTACATAGATAAGCATTGGGGCACATTTTCTTATAAATAGAATCATTGTAGTTAAAATGGAAATAATATTTTTTTTTTATATGGAAACTGCCATGCCTTAAATTGTTTCATAGGTTGGTGATGTGTAATAAACAATAATTAGGAATCGATGCTTCTATTAATTCATAACGCACCGACTAAATACAACAATTTTTAAAACATTTTTTATTTCGCAATGACAACATTATCATATACATATGTGTATGAATATGGTTGATGCACCAATGTGTATACATATGGTTGACACACCGATGTGTATAGATATGGTTGATGCACCGCTGCATGCGAAATTACTATATGCACCAGTATCTTATTTTGTAATTTGTTTTACGTAATTTTTTTATTTGATGATTCCTATCTTTTCATTTTTTTTCAGGGAGATTTTGAAAATCCCAAGAGACAAATGAGGGGAAAACCAATACATGTTGTTAGGAATTTCCAAAAAATTGTAGAAGGAGATGGTAAAATAAATTAACATAATCGTGTCACAAGAGGATCCATCCCAACTACAATGTGCATAAGAGGTAAATTATCATTCATTTATTATTTTATGTACATTGAACTTAATTATCGCATGAAATACTGATTTTCATTTTTTTTGTTGCAGAAAAGAAAAAAAAATAGAATCCATTCAACACATAATACATGACGACGAGGGATAAAAGGTTTGATCACAAACTTTATGAGTATTTACATTTTCGGCCTTACTCAAGATTTCATGTTTGTTGTGATATTTATACTTAAATAATTAATTTACACTTGCCCATGGATGTATTCTAATAAGTTCTAACATAGAAAGAGAATTCAACCCATGAATTGATAGACATTGGGTTATGTAAAGGTTGCGAGTATATGTTGAAGTATGAAGGTTTAATTGAATAAATTGTAAGTAGCTATGTTGTTTAACTTCTCTTATTTTATAATTAATATAACATCAAGAAACCTTTATAGTAATTATATTGGTTGTGCTTTGTCATGGTGTATTAAACATGCATGAAACAAAGTATGGAATAAAATCAACAAAAGAGATTTTTGAGAGAAGGCATGAAGCATGGATTCAAAATAATTTGTATTGTAATTATTTATGAAAGATTTGTTTGCTAAGGTATATTTTTTAATTTACGCAATGATGTATATTCTACTATATATAAATGTAGATATACTTATTACACTTTATTTTTATGTTTGTAGATGGAAGATGAAGAGACAAAACACAAAAATCAAGTCAATCAAGAAAACATATGTTAAATAACTAAAGTACAATATTTCTTACAAATGAAAAAGAAATGAGTCACACATTCAACTCGATGACAACAATTCAAGTGATGCATGACAATCAATATAATTGAATGCTACAGCAAGTTGTATGTTTTGGAATATTTGTTTGGAGAATTTTTTTAATGTACTTGACATATTGTCCAAATTGCATGAGGTTACCAATAAGTGTAGCAATTTTATATTGGTTGTAGTTTGATTATTGTGGACCTTTATGTTGTATTTTATTGTATTGTTGAATGTTGTAAAATAGTGTGTTTCTTAATAATTAATATATAGATGATTTACATTCTTACAAATAAGAGAGGTGTAATTTATTGGATAATTCATTAATGCAATCATTATATCAAATGTAATAAAAAAATTATAAAACAATNAATTTTTTTAATGTACTTGACATATTGTCCAAATTGCATGAGGTTACCAATAAGTGTAACAATTTTATATTGGTTGTAGTTTGATTATTGTGGACCTTTATGTTGTATTTTATTGTATTGTTGAATGTTGTAAAATGGTGTGTTTCTTAATAATTAATATATAGATGATTTACATTCTTACAAATAAGAGAGGTGTAATTTGTTGGATAATTCATTAATGCAATCATTATATCAAATGTAATAACAAAATTATAAAACAATATTATTATAAAAATATATATTTTATTTTGATATGATTAAAAAAAAACAATTAATTAAAATATATACATATGAATGCATTGAATTCTTGTGAACTCACTAGATATTACGTGCCATAATATATAAAGTGATGCATTTTGAGGTGTCATACACATCATTCCATAAATAAAATAACATACAATAATATTTATAGTTTCAAAATTTTAGGGTGCACATGTTTAACATATGCACAAGGACTCTAAATATAAAATAAGCACTAGTGCTTTAATTTTAGTATACACATAAGAGCTCTAAATATAATGTATGCACCAGTGCTTTAATTTCCCTACACACATAGGGACTCTAAATATAATATAAGCATCGGTGTTTTAAGTATAATGTAAACAATGAAAGCCAATGTGTATAAATTATAAAAGCATTATGCATGAAACAAAAAAAAGCGAAACAGGTGAGTAACAAGTGCCACATG
>JASDQU010738583.1:163773-174601 GCA_032191745.1 Picea mariana | reverse complement strand
AATTAGTTTTAGTTTAGTTTGTTTAATAGTTAGTTTTAGTTAGATTAGTTTATTAGTTTGTTTAGTTAGATGAGTTAGTTTAGAATAGTTTTTCTTTTTGTTTTATTAGGACCTTAGATCGGCTAACGAAGCCACTAAACCCATCAGGGTGGTTCATCCCAAACGACTTGGGTTATTAGACAACCCCTGACCGGTTCCACTCTTCCAGTTGACAGATGGTCAATTTCGCCCGTCAACAAATGGCGCTAGAAGGAGGGCCTGAACTTAATTAATGGCACGAGGTGGTCGCAAGACTACTCCACCACCTAATCGCTCATATATAGTGACTAGAAGCCGTTCAAAAGATAATGATCCCCTTCAAACAACAACTACTTCAACTAACGATCCACAGATCACAGTTGAGCCAACAACCCCTCATCCTACAGGTGGTGACATACAAGAGATTGTCCGCCAATCTCTTATAAAAACACATAGTGCCTTAGGCCGTTTGAGGTAACCAAACCATCCGTGGGGTCAACCTTTGGACTTCTCTTATATCAGAGAACAATTAGGTGACACTAACCTCACTGTGAATCCTTCAGATCCAATCTTAAATCCTGTTGCAGGAGGATCTGGGATACCTCCTTCACCACCTCCATCATCTCCTTCCTCTTCTGGAGGAGATTTCTCTGACGAAGGCAATTCCCCTTCTTAGCCTTCCACACCCACTTCCCCAATGGAAAATCAGAACAACCCTGCTAGACCCTGGCTTGACTAGGATGCCATAGCTGTACCTGGAGCTCAGCACCCTTTGCCTAAGCATCCGAAGAAATGGCTTCCCAAGTTTGACCCTGACTCAAAACAAATCGTTGAAGATCACATTAAAAAGTTTATGTTAGCCATAAGACTCCACAATGTCGAACATGAAGACATTGTTTGTAGGTTGTTCCCTTATATTTTCGAGGGTAATGCATCCACATGGTACTTTTCCCAGCAACCCCATACCATCGTGTCCTGGGAAAAGTTTGAGTCGTGCTTTTTGGAAAAGTTCGGAGACGGTAAGCCTCCAGAAGTCCTAGTCATGGATCTTTCTAGCTTAAGAATGAACCAAAAGAAAAATTTAAAGACTTTAATCAAATATTCTTAACACTTAAAAACCGAATCCATGTGGATTCTATGCCTGCTGAGAGTCTTATAATAACATACTACACTAAAGCTTTGCATCAGAGTATAGCTATTTGGGTTAAACGATCTAAAAAATCCACGTTGTTAGAAGCCTTCGAGGACGCCAGCCAGATTGAAAAAGACATACTTAGTCTTAAAGACTCTACTAGCAACGAAACTGAGACTAGTTCTTCTTCCAAAAAGAAGATTGAAATCCTCCCCAGACCCACTCAAAGTAAAACACAACCTGTAAACTCTGATTTGGAAAACTTAACCAAAGTTTTTCAAAAACTATCAAATCAAGTTATATACTTGAAAAGGTCGATCGAATAAGCTTCTTCAATCAAAGGGCCTTATAAACCCCCGTTCCAGAAGCCTTTTCCCACCAACCGACCTAACCCAACCACCGAAGGCCTTAATCTAGAAAGTTTACAATGTGCACTTCAAACAATTCTAGAAGCCCAAGATAACTTGATACCTCCTTAGATCCCTGAGGAGGTAGTTGAACAAGAGACAATTCAAGAAGAAGAGTCTTCTCCAAACATTTTTGGACACTTCTCGGATAGCATCTTTCAAGCCAACTTCGAGACAGTTCATCCTTATAACACTAGGAGTAAGACAACAAATAAACCTTCTACCGAAAACACTACAACTTCGCCTCCAAAGCAATCTAAATTAGCTAAGACTAAACAGAATAATGTGAGCCCCAACTTAGATTATGATGTTGTTGAAGATCTTAAAAAGTTAAGGGCTAACATTTCTATTTATGAGTTATTGAAGTTTCCATTTTTGCTTCAAAAAATGTTACAAAATATCTCAAAAAATGGCAAGAATGGTAATTCTAATGGTAACAAGGTTGTGCAAAACAAAGCTCCCCAGAAGACTTTCATTAAAAACAATCATGATCCTCAAGATAAAGGAAGCCTTCCTGTAAGTAATGTAAATAATGTAAATAATGTAGATAAAGTAGCCTTAGAAACTGCGAGTAAAAAGCCACAAGCTACTACTCTTAGTACTCGCAAAAATGTACCTCCATTTCTATTGACTTTCGAGATCTTTAATAGAAATGTGCATAATTGTATGGTAGACTCAGGAGCGTCATCCAATGTGATGCCTTGGTCTATTTGCCAAAAGATAAACGCTGAAGTTGAACCCTCTACTTTAAAAATCATACAACTTGATCGAACAAATGTCAAAGTTATAGGCGAACTAAAGAATGTGCTTATTAGATTATCGTCTAACCCCAAGGTTCATCAAGTTATTGATATAATTGTTGTTGATATTCCAGAAGTGTATGGTCTGTTTTTAAGCAGGGACTGGTCGGAACAACTGCATGGTTATTTCGCGACAGATTGGTCTCATCTATGGCTTCCAGAAAATGTCAAGCCTAATAAAATCAAAGTAAATCGTGAGCACTACCTTAAGTTTACGGTCACAAATTTGAACAATCCCAATGAACCATATACACCCTCTGCTGATTCACCTTAAGTACAAGGGATGGACACCTTCTTCGGCAATTTCATGGCCGAGGTTTCACCTATCACCAATCCAGAACAACAGTCCGAGATTGTAGCATATATGTAGCCAACAACTTCCACGCAACGATCCCATGTACCCGATGCAAATCAAATTTGGTCTCTATATTTCGACGGGTCAAAGTCCAAAGAAGGAGCCGAAGCAGGTTGCGTCATTATCGATCCGGCAGGTAACAAAACATTGATAGCATGTAGGTTGGAATTTGAATGTACTAACAATACTGCAGAATATGAGGCTTTACTGCAAGGTCTCAGAAAAGCTTTGGATATGAACATTCAAAATTTAACCGTCTTTGGTGACTCTGAAATAGTGGTTAGACAGGTAAGAGACTCTATCCACTGCCTGTCTCCACATCTCAAAAGCTACCAGTATGAGGTATGGAACTTAATGAATAAATTTTCTGCTTTCAATATAAATTCTATTCCTAGATTGAATAACTCTGAAGCAAATTTATTAGCTAATGTAGGTTCTAAACTTCTTCCTGCAGAAGTCTTGCCCCTGGACGCATTCTCCATTGAGATGCTTTTCCGACCATTCGTTCCCGACAACATCATGAACTGGAGAGTATTTGACGACGATCAGTAGATTATTAACTTTCTGCACATGGAAGAAACCTTTCAAGGCACGGTGATAGATGAACACACGCATGACGACAATTTGCGCGATTTCATGGTAATACCAGATCCGAGAACTCCTGAATATTCATCGGATATGGTAAACTTGATCCCTAAATCTGTAATTAGATTAGATAAGTTTTATGATTTTCAAGATAAATTTAAAAAGACGGTCAATTGTAAAACCAATATTTCCTCGTTATCTTATGAAAAAGTAAACTTAGGAACTAATGAAAATACTCAGTGCATTAATCTAGGGTTGGGATGTTCTCAACAAGAAAAAGATGCATTTATTAAATTGTTCAAAGAATTTAAATATGTTTTTGCATGGACATATGATGACCTCAAAACTTTCAACCCTAATATCATACAACATGTCATCCCTACGAAGCCCCAAACCTTACCCTTTCAACAAAAACTGAGGAAAATGCACCCCAAGCTCGAACCGACCGTTCAAAAAGAATTGAATAAGCTCCTAAATGCTAATATAATTTTTACTGTTAGGCACACTCAATGGGTTTCCAACCTTGTCCCAGTCCAGAAGAAAAATGGGGAAATCGGACTCTACGTCGATTTCCAAAACCTTAATAGAGCATCTGATAAAGACAACTATCATGTCCCGCTCATGGAACAGATCCTTCAACAGGTATCTAGTTCTGAGAGGCTATCCTTACTGGATGGTTTCTCTGGATACAACCAAGTCCTGATGTCTCCACCAGACCAACTAAAAACTACCTTCCATACTCCATGGGGCACTTATGCTTATTGAAAAATTCCCTTTGGATTGATTAATGTTCGAGCCACCTTTCAGAGAGAAATGGACATTTCTTTCTGAGGCTTAATCAATCATTCCATTGTAGTTTACTTAGATGATGTGACTGTATTTTCTAAAAAAAAATGATCATCTAGCTCACTTACGAGCCATCCTACTGCGATGTCGTAAATACGTCATCTCTTTGAATCCTAAAAAATCCATCTTTGCAGTAGAACAGGGTAAACTCTTAGGATTCATTGTGTCTAGCAAAGGGATGATTATTGACCCCGAAAGGACTCAAGTCATCGCGAAACTCCCCCCTCCTACATCCAAAAAATCTATGCAGTCTTTCTTAGGCCAGATTAACTTCGTGAGAATATTTGTCCCCAGTTTCTCTGAAATGGTCAGGCCTTTACAGAATTTGATTAAGAAAGACACCCAATATCACTGGGGGCCCCTAGAAAATCAATCTTTTAATGCAATAAAGAAGGCCATAATAGACGCTCGATTTCTCATGAGCCCATATTTTTCTCAAGACTTTACACTCTACACTTTTGCTTCTGACCATTCCTATGCAGTCGTCCTAACCCAAATGAATGCCGAGAACAATGAAGTACCCATCGCCTTTATGAGCTCTGCTTTAAAAGGCGCCGAGCTTAATTACCCAGTGGTAGATCGGCAAGCCTACACCGTTTTCAAAGCAGTTAAACACTTCTGGTCCTATCTTTTGAAGTCAAGGATGAAAGTCATTGTCCCCTACCCAGTCGTGAGGAACTTGTTAGTGCAGAAGGAACTAGGAGAAAAGAAAGCCAACTGGGTCACCTCCTTGCAGGAGTATGACTTAGAAATTACCCTAGCTCAGATAGTGAGAGGCCAAGGGTTATGCAAGTTAGTTGTTGATTCAACAGCAGGAAAACAAGAAGAAAGTGATACTTCAAACCTAGGACAAAGCGATCAAAGTTTAGTCTGTTGCGCACAAAACTCTGTCAGTACTTGGTATGATGATATAAGATTCTGTATTGAACATGGGTCAACCCCCCGTAACCTTGACCCCGCCAAAATAAGAGCGTTGAGATTGAAGTCTACCTCCTTTCATCTGGTTAATGGTATCTTGTTTCATCAAAGTTTTGACGGTGTACTGATGCGTTGTCTTGAAAAAGATGAAGCAGAAAAAGTCTTGCTAGAGTTGCATGCAGGAGAAATTGGTGGTCATTTTGGTGGTGGCACCACTGCTCATAAGGTTTTAAGAGCCGGTTATTACTAGCCCACACTTTTTAGAGACGCCCATGCCTTGTGTCATAAATGTATCATTTGTCAGAAAGCATCAGGGCGGTTACAAAAACTAGCCTTTCCTTTGCAGCCCGTTACAGTAGACTCTCCTTTTTAGCAGTGGGGCATTGATATCATAGGTCCAATAAACCCCCCGTCCTCACAATAGCACAAGTTTATTGTGACAGCCACAGATTACTTTACTCAATGGTCTGAAGTTGTTGCGCTAAGAACTGTCAACACCAGTCAGGTAATTGCCTTTCTAAATTCAAATATTATCACTCGTTTCGGTATCCCTGACTGTTTAGTATTTGATAATGCTTCTTACTTTTCCTCTCTTGAGATGAGTGAGTTCACTTTGGAAAAAGGAATCAAGTTGAAGTATTTTGCTATTTATTACCCCCAGGGCAACGGATTGGCAGAATCAACAAATAAGAACTTGATCAAAATCATCAAGAGAATGGTGGTTGAAAATCACAAGAATTGGCACAATGCACTGCTAAACAAAAGAAACCTCTTTAATATCCTTTTTTCTGATCCAGAACTTCTTCGCAGGATACAGATGTCAGAGTGGGTTAAATGGCAACCCTGTCGAGGCTATGGACGTCTGCTGGCAGCAGTGGCTATGCCAACAGTATTAGAGATTTTATCTTTAATATCATGATTCGCTGGTCTTAAGACTGTTATCAGTTTTCATCTTTTGAAACACTGCTGGAATAGTTGGTTAATGATGATGTTTATACAATTTTCTGGTTGTTATTTTTGAGTTGGAATTATCTTTGTTGTCCTAATCTAAATTTGTTTCTTTTGGCAGAGATAACTGCTTCTACCAGTGTGTCTCCATTGTTGGCAGCCAATCCTCATTTTTCTATTGTCTTATAAGCTGCCTACACTAATGTTTTGCAAACATCAATTTTTCGTCGCAATTTTAAAATAAACGACACTTCTTTTTTTTGCGACATTCGCACATTTACCTTCGTTTTGTTTTCACGCTGTAAGCGTGAAAACTTAGTCTTTCGAAGTCACATTGAAATCATTATTTGAACTGTCATGATCCTTCTTGTCGATATGCCCAGTGCACTTACATTTCACTTATCGTTATGCAGCTGGCAAAACTTTTGATCTCTACTCTTTAGACATTCTTGGATTGATTATGTGACTTTGTTTCATTAAATTGCGATGCATTGGCATTTGGATTTACATGTTATTTGACCTACTTGACTATTGGTTTCATGAAAATACATAGGTGTTATGGTTAAATCCTTCATATATATCTTTTAATATAATGCCTATGTTCGTATTTTCATAACTATTGGCATGTTATACGAAGACCCATTGGCACCTTGGTTAAACTATTGATATGAGCTATTACAATACATTGGTGCATGGTTAAACATTTGGTATTGATTGATGTTTTAAAACTTTGGCATAACGTTGATTGCGCGCGTTGGTTTATACACTTACTATTGGTTTCATTGGTTGGCCAAGTGACATGATTGTTGAACTATGCTATAATGGGTAGAACAGCTATAAGTCGGCAGTTATACTTTGGCAATAATTATTATGCATGGCAGAGATAAGCTTCACCACCTTCACACGATGACATTAATGTCTATCTCTTCTCCCTGTTTTACCTCTGTTCGCTCGGGTAAACCTTCGTGCACTTTGCTCCTGTGTATATTATGACCCAAACCCTGGCTTGTTTACCGTGTGCTCGGCTCCATGGCACCGGTGGTGCGAATCGAACCGAACGGCAGCCAAGCCTTACTGTTATTTGACAATGCCCAGAAGGACTTGGAGGATAACGGTTGGCTTACTTTCGTGCAGAGATTTGAGGGTTTTAACTTACTGGTGGCATAGCAATTCGCTCTGACGTTTGATGGCTGTAGAGCCAAGGTGGGTGACATACAGTTGGAAATCGATGAAAAGTTTATTAGTTCTGCTACAGGGTTACCCTCCTCGGGATAGCGTTGGTTCAAAAATTCAAAAGTGGAAGAGGTTCCATGGCCACTATTGTTCGTCTCGCGAAAGGTCACTTCTTGTAACAGAGGTATGCCCATCTCTGCACTTAAACCACGATGGCACGATACTTTGATAGTGGTCAAACAGTTCGTGACCTCTGAAGGTCGATATGGACTTGTGTTTCTCTACCACCTGCGTTTGTTAATGANGGATACTCGTTGAATATGCCCTTTTACTTTCAGTGTAGCCTATATAAAATGTCTAAAAGGTTTAAAAGGGAGAAGGCCGACAGTAGCCTATTCCATCATGGACTAATTAAACTTATCATTTTTTATCACTTAAGTTTACATGGTGATAGCTAGAGAGCTTTCATCGCTTGAAATGGTTTTGATGACACAGACCCTGTCCAGGTTGACAAGCCTGTGGTTAATGAAACCAAGGTCCAGCCACCCGTTCCCTTACATGTCCTACTTCCCTCTCCTAAACTCTCGGTCGACCTTGACATTGATTTACCAGACATTGTGGCAGAGAAGTCTGAGGCTATTAAAAATCCTATGAGCAAAAGAGCCAAGGCAAACCCTACTATTATTGCTAAGGGTAAAAAGAACGCTCGACTTATTTCGAGGATGGCTAAAAATAAACCTAAACCCTCTATCGAGCAGAAGCCCATAGTCCTTAGTGAGGATTCAGAATCTGATGTAGAACGTTTTTTAGCCAATGAGTACCCTTATTCACAGGGTTTATGCCCCGATCCACCTTATGATTTCATTTTGAATCTTCCCCCTTGCCTAAGAAATAATCCTATCTACCTGGTATCAAACTGCCTAACGAAACCCTTGGCAATGTAATCACACCCTCACCTGTGCTTTCGAAACCCATACAGTCGTCCTATGACCAATGTGATTTATGGCTAGAACAATACTACATCGACGTTC
This sequence comes from Picea mariana, assembly GCA_032191745.1. NCBI lineage: Eukaryota > Viridiplantae > Streptophyta > Pinopsida > Pinales > Pinaceae > Picea > Picea mariana. Next base: position 166,388 of record JASDQU010738583.1, on the reverse strand, counting down.
CCATACTCCAATCGAAGATCCAATCACTGGAAGATCAAATTGCAGTATTGACCAGTCAAACAAACCAGCTCCAAGAAACTGATAAGAAGCAGAAGATAACTGGCTCCATTGTTTTCAAGAATGTTGAATCAGCCACAGCTATTATCAACTCTAAATTGTCATGATTAAGTTGTTTGTTCGCCATACAGGTATGATTTTCGATATCGTTTTAGTTTTGTGAATGACCAGGATTAATATAGTGATTGGAATTTGGTTTTCAAATAGCTCTGTTTATATTTTGAAATGGCTCTATCATAATGTGTTCATCCTATATACATTTCTCTTTGCTAAAAATAAATGAAATTTCGTTTTGAATACATGATTTGATCATTCCCATTTTAGACACTGATAGATTTTTATCAGATTTGATTAGTCTTCATTTTGATTTGATTTGTTCATTTGTCTGATTGAGTTAACGGAACTGATGGTTGCTTTCAATTGAATTCATTTTGTATCTACTTTGAACAGGAAGTTTTTCATGCTCAATTTAGAATGCGATCACATTTGGATTTGATTTCGTTATGGTTTGTATGCTGTGATTGGCAAACGATTTCAATGTGTTTGGTTGTTACGATATTTTAATATATGCTCTGTCATGTAATCTTCTAAGAACAGGAATACAACTCTGTTCGGTTTCAATTTGGAAAAAACTACCCTGTTTCGTATGAAAATGATGCTCTCATTTAAGCCTGTGTAAATGCGCCCGAATCGTGGAATGGCTTTGATTCATAATAACTATGTTAAAACCTTAACTGTTCGATTCGCTCTTATTCTGATTGGATTATCCCATATCTCGAGTTGGCAAGATTGTTTTATGAGTTGGATTCGTATTATAATTACTTCTCTGTTTGATTTGTAAAACGAAATGGTCAACCTAGGTTATCTCTATCAAATCTAGTTATAATTCGTTTGAATGGAACGATTTTGATCAAAGTCAATCGATCTTGTTTACCCAATTTGCATTAACAAACGATCGAATAATTCTTACAATTTCTATTACTGATTAATTGATCATGTTATGTTTTCATTTGAATTGATTTGCACGCCAGTTTGAGTTAATCCACTCGTGGCATGAATCGTTTTCTATGACATTACAGTTATAATGATTTGAAAATGATATTGTTTGGATTCAATCGTATCTCCTGTTGATAAGGTAGAATAACAATTGCCTACGATTTGTTTTGATTATATCAGTTTCAAATTGATATCAAACGATTTCACAATTGTTGATTATGATTCTGTTCATTCGATTTTATGGTAACAAAAGAAACAGAGTACGAGTATCTCTGTAACCATTTGATTGACCTTGATTCTTTTGATTTCGAATGGTGTAAAAATTGCAAATTGATTGATTCGTTTTCAAATAGCTATTGGATGATTAATTGAATTTAATTCTTTGAAAGATTTTCAATTGATTTTAATGTTGATTCTGTGTCTTATTTATACCAGCGACAGAATCGCGAGATTCTGTAGCTAGTCTATAGAATTAGATTTTTATTATTTTATTAATAAAGGATCCTTCTAACTTGTCCATTTTTTACCCTTTTCAGGTAAATTCGAATTGCATGAGACATGCTGGACAGTCTAGGGGATATTTGTGTGTTTAGCTTTATTGTAGGTTCCTAGTTTAGTTAAACTTGGGATATCTTCCCAGATTTTATGTAAACATTTTTTGATAACTTCCACGGGGAGGTTTTACCCTGTGGAAAACCTTTAAATACTTATTATTTTTGTAATAAGGATCATCCTCACTTGTGGGAGAACCAGGCTATGGATTTCTAATACAAACTAAGACAGAAGTTGATGTTCTGCTACAGCTTTCACTTTCATAATATCAATCTTTTGTTTCAAGTTTATGCATGTCATTAGCAATCGATTATAGACTACTTTAGCTATCATAGTCTTCTGCAAAATGATGTGATTTAAATTAATATGATCCATGTCTGACTTCTTTCAATATTTAAAAACACAGCAATTACTGTATTCAGTTAATGAATGACAGATTTCTCTTCTTCATCAATTGAATTATTTTGTATAAGTCTTTGCATACTGGTTTATCTAACTGTGGAGATTGATAAATCATATGATTGTTGTGATTTTTATGTCTTGTTTGTCCTGTAATCACACTTGAAGAGCACTGTAGCTATCATTTATGAGCAGCTCCTGGATAATTTGGTGCGGGTTTCCTCCCTCCGATCAGCTAAAACAATCATCATACACAGGACAAATATGGAGCATTTCTCCAGGTCAGTTTGTAATTTATTTTCATTAATTTGTTAGTATACTATTAGTATTTTAGTTAGATATATTTGTAGTTCATATTAGTGATTTGGTTTAGTTAGTTTTATGTTTTATCTCTTGTTCATAAAATTATAAAATCAACAAAATATCTTTCTCTGTCTTAGGGCAGAATATAAATGAATTTTTCCAGGTTTTATTTAAATCTGTAAATTGTAGATATTGTACATTTTGTGAATAAGTTATATTTCAGTTAGTAGTTAGATAGTTAATTAGTTAGAGTTAGTATAGTATTAGTTAGTAGATTGTATATATATAGAATAGTTAGATTAGTTTAG
>JASDQU010738583.1:130137-146350 GCA_032191745.1 Picea mariana | reverse complement strand
TTGCTGAGGGTGCCTCATTCCCTTACAGCTGTGGGTTTGTCTACTGTGGGTGCCTCCTTGTCTTTTAATGTGTGTGTTGTGTTCTCTCAGCCATGAGGGTTTCTATCTTAGGGTTTGAATTCCAGCAACCCTATACCAGTGGCATGAAATTTCCTTCTCCTCTTTGGCTTATTAAAAGATCAGTTACTGATCCTTGAACCATACCTTTAACTGAGAATAACAAGTAAGGATTGATCTCTTCTGTGACTTTGTCCAATCTTCTGAGGTAAGACTATCATCAGGTATATTTCAAATCTATCTCTAGTTACAGATCTGAGGTAACTGTACAGTGGCTTTATCAATCTGCTGGTACATTAACTCTGCTGCTACATTTAGAAGAACTCTTTGTTCCAAGATTAATTTACATAGATCTACTGTTATTTATAGAAGATCTCTTTGTCATTATTCAAGATCTAAGTTTTATAGCATATAATCTAAGTTCTCTTTTGCTGTCTGGAACATAGATCTACTGTTGTTTCTTTAGAACTGTTTTCACTAAACCTAGTCTACAGATCTACTATTGTTTCTGAGTTTACATTGATACTTGAATGAGCCTTGTCTAAACTGCTGATTTTGCTAGATGCTTCAAGATCTAAGATCTCTTATTGATAATCTTTGTCTGCCTGCCTCTATTATCATTGTTTACTATAGATCTGACACTATGAGTTGTTTGTACTTTAGATCAAAGTAGTTTCTGTTTTGAATTTTAAAAAGTGACCTCTATCTGCATTTTACCCTATAATTTCAACAATAACCATCAACCCCTATCTCCCCTAACTCATGCAATGCTTATCCCTTAATCTTTATAAATATTGATAATTAACATCTATAATTATTATAATTGATAGCCCTCAATGCCTACCTTTTATAACCCTAATTTATTACATCCCTTGTAACCCCTAAAACATCTAACCCAAAATCTCTATAATCCACACCAAATATTTCTAATATCAACCCATTTAACCCTTTTATAACCATTAATTCTTACATCCCTTGTAACCCCTAAAACATCTAACACATAATCTCTATAATCCACACCAACTATTTCTAGTATCGACCCATTTAACCCTTGACATTTATAACTTGTAACTCTTCTAAACTCTAAGCCATAACCCTTGACATGTACAAGATATAATGAATATAATCCCAAAACCATATATCCACTTAGTCCTCTAACGATAAAAACCTCTAATTCATATCGCTCTTAACCCTTAAATCCTATATCACTTAAACTATATCACCTTTAACTCCTCTTACCCCCCAAACCTTCATCCCTACATCTAACACACTATATCATTATCCCATAATATATATCATTATTAACTTGTGCACAAGGTCATATGGCACTAATAAGAATCACATAAAGAATGAAACAATCAATATGTTCAAAAATGACCAATGTCCCTTCAAAAAAAATCAAGGTAAGATTGTTAACTTAACATTGACGATTGAGTGGAAGACTAGAAAAAACCACTAATATCTCAAGGTTTGAGGTGCCAAATTGGGTAGCAACAAATTGAGGTCAATTTTTCAAAACCAATAGAGTAGTGACCCTTGTTGAAGGAATGTTGCAGATAAAAATGCGAACAAATTTATGGGTCCATGACATCCAAACCCTCCATTGAATTGGAAGGAAAGTGGCTTGCGGGAGGTGGGGTGTTCGATGTATGGGAAACTAATCACATAGAATATTTTTGTGATTTACACGGTTTTGAGGCAATTCGAAAGCTTTTGAAAAAACCTAGAGCTCTAAAACAATAGATGGTCATCGTTATGGGCACTGTTTACAAGGGGTGTAACCCCCTCCCCTCCATCAAAGGACGACACATTCAGAGCATTGGTTTCTTCATTGGTTAACTCGATTAGAAGTGTTCCAATATGATTTTTTAATACTCCAGATGAAATCCCAAAAGTCTAAATGCTAGCAATGAACTCCCAATCCAAACCCTTGTACATGGGGTAGGAGCAACCCTCTCCATAGACAAGAAAATTCCATGACCACCACTTTCAATCTGGGTGGAATATTACACTTTCAAGAACACAAAAGAGACAGAGTTTGAAGCAAACATTATAATAACATTCCATTTTGGGGAAGAAATACTCCACAGACATGATCCCCCAAAGGTTGTTAGCAATCACTATCAAACCTCCCAATACAAATGACCCTATGAATCTAAAACATGCAGAAAATATGAATTATACAAAAAGGAATATAAATATGATAAAGTTATGTTTAGGATGGGAGGAATCTCTAAGTTTAATGTGAAATAAAAGGAATCTAAAGAAGTAGACGTTAGGGAAAACACTAAAGAAATTGTAGAAAAAACAATAGCAGAGAAAGAAATTTTGAACGAGGTTGTAGCACTCCAACAAAAGAAAGCAGTTGCAATATTAAAAGAATAGAAGAAGAAAAAGGAAGAAGAGGAACAAGAACAAAGGAGACTTCAAAAAGAGAAAAAGAAAAAACTCAAACAAAAAGAAGAGAGAAAGAATGGAATAGGAGGAGGCCTCTTGCATTGATCCCATGGATACCAACCCAACTAAAATTTCCGACACACCATTGACTGAAGGCCATGTTGATGGGTCTTAAATCCCTTGACTCAATAGTAGGAACCAAACCCGCCACCGAGGCCCAATTAGACTCTATAAGCATTTAATAGTGGAATGGTTCTCCAGATCTTGCGATCCGGCCAAATTATCGATGGGCTTTATGTTTTCTTTTGAAGGCTCTTCCTTCAGTTTGGACTATTCTCTTTTGTATATTTTCTCTTGGGTGGGACTGATATGAGATGTAAGCCGGTATAAACCAACTTGGCAACAAAAAAGGAATTAAGCTTAACTAAGGGGAAGAGGTTGAACTTGGGATAACCCGCTGCTCAAGCATGCAGACGACAATTTGATACCACAGGCCTAGTACTAATACATTAACCATGTGAGCATCCAATTACTGTCTGAGATACTAACTACTAGAAAGAAAACACATATGCAATGAGATAATGGCAAGCAAAATAATTCATCTACCAGAACCATTCATCACATAATAACACAATGATTCATCTTCATCATTAAAGAAAAGAACAACAAAACATTGCAATAGATAACTTGACAACAGAATTAATTGCTCTTACTCATTACAGCATCATTCATGAAACAGGATAGGAAATAGTTCTTCTCCACGTTCAATCACACATGAAGTTGATGAAAAATAACTTATCTCGGGTCCAGAAGGACTTCTTAATTCGAAGCAGCTTCAAAATACTTCTTAACAACCAGAAAGAAAGAGTTATTGCCACAACCATAAACCTTTAACTAATTGGTCGATGTCTTATTTATAATGTAAAATTCAACTGAAAATAACGGCTAAGTGTAGTTTAAGCAAAGCAAAATTTTCCATGTGGCATCATCTTCTAACAATTTCTTTAACAACCAACCCGAGATATATCTTGAAAAGGGTGACTTCTCTCATACTCAGACTAGCTGATAAATATCTCTTCGCAAGTTTGGGCCCATGGAAATCTGTGTTGTTCCATCGAAGCCGTGTGTATCCCTCTGATGTCCATCGCATGAATCCAGTACTTCACCAGACTAGATTTTAACGGATGTAACATAGTTCGAGCTCTAATCGGATTGGTCATAAATCGTTGCACTTACCCTAGCACCACGTCGGTCATATTCACGAGTTCTTCGGCCCATAGTCAATCTTTCTTGGCATGCAACTTGACTATGCCGCACAAGTTGACAAAGTTTTCGGGGGTGTCGAAATCGCGGAGTTCGATATCCTTCACTGCTTCGTTGATCTTACCCCAATGTTTCCTTCATGTTCCTTGGCGAGGTTACAGAGTGAACTTTTTTCGGTAGTCGGAGAGATATTTCCTGCAATCAGGATTGACATCGTTTAGAAATTACTTATTAGCCAAAACATAGAAATATGTAAGCGGAAAAAGAAAATTGATGTGTACATGTAGAGCTTGCTAAAATTGTTGTTTTAATACTCACTGGACCTTGGAAGCTTTCTTTGGATCGCTCGTCTTGCTCCTCTGGGTGCTCCGAAGTTCTTTGTGCACAGAATGAGCTCATACACAATGACTCAAAAGAATATAATGGGAGAGATCCTACCATTCGTATCAACCAGTTAATACGAGTAATGGATGCAATTCAAAACACCCTACCGTCGAATCTCTGCAAAAATTCTACGTTGGTTTACCGTGGAGGCGCAAAGGGATATGCATTGTATCGGGAGGCTTAAATGGTCCTTTTGATTTATGCATGAATTAGCAACTAATGCATGATCCTGGAATTAATTAACTTTTTAAATGCGTCATATCTAGCGTATCTTAGAGCTAAAACATCCCATCACGTCGCATTTCTCAGTGGACGGGTTGGGAATCGGTGATACCTTATGTATGTTTCCTTTGGTACCCTCCTTAGAAAACTTCTGATGCCAACGGGTTTCGACGCATGAAGTGGGCGGTAACATAAAAATCAGGTGGCCGATGCCAATGAGTATCGAGGATCGGTGATTGGGGATCTGTTCAAGCACGTAGTTTCTTCGCAGGTGGCATATTCATAAATCCCTGATGCTAAAAACATTTCAGCAGTCAGTGATTGGCGGTATCCTTCCTTTACTCGCGCGACGCTTACTCTCTTCATTTCTTCCCGACAATGACGAGGATCGGTCATCGGCGATATTCTTGTGTAGAGCCTATCGCGTAATTAAGACTCTCGTCTACCGATGCCGATGGAGGTCGAGGCTTGGCTACTTTGGTCCTCTCGGGAAAAATTCGTCATCTCTAATCCTTCCCGGTGTCAAATTCCTTTAGCGCGTCGAGGAGAAGTTTTGGTTGTCAGTTCTTTAATTAAATGTTAATCTTTGTTAATTCATGATGATTTCCGCATGCTCGAGCAACTTTGAAAGACTTAAAATGAAAAACAGAAGATGAGAAAAGGCAACATTTTAATACTAAGATCGAATTAGACATTTACAAGAGATCAAGTGGTACCCAAAAAGTGAAATTTGACATAGAAGTTTTAGGGTGTGTTGAGTGCTAAACAAATGGAAATTCACTAGATTAAAGCAGAATCTTTGTTCCTTCCTCAGGGCTCGGCTGATACAGAAGCAGGTGGAGAACTTAACTAGTTTTGAATCTGAGCCTCTTTTACCCTTTCGTTTTGAAATTATTCGATTGATGCTTCTGGGTCTGCCCATGGGGTTTGAACCTTTATTCCTCCTTCATTTCTTATAACCCTGACTCATGCTCTTTTTACAAAATTTTAGCAAAGAATTCACTAGCATGAAGCCTTTAGTTACCTTCACTCACTTGTTTTGGTGTCGTTCCGCTGCTAGTGAGCATCCATAGCCTCGGCGGAATCACCCCAACATCACATACCTTGATCTGCTACCAGCGACCTTCCATAGCCTCGATGGAGTTATTTGCATACCCTCTCCTACTATTCACTCTTTAGATAATATCAATTTTATTTTAGCATGATGCCCTGAGCAAGTGGGAGAGGATCATGTCTATTCATTTTGGAAGGTGAGATGGTTAAGGTGGACCCTTTGCTAGCTTTGTCTTATGGGTTCATGTAGTCCTTTCCAGATTTTCTTCTTTCCCTTAAGGTCTTACCAACCACTGAGCAGACACTTCTGACATTTCTCTGAAGTTGTTCATTTACACAGGTTAGATAGAGGACCCCTCAAAGCAGCCACAAACTCCTTGATGCTTCTCGTGTTGTATGTGATTGATGAATTTGGAACAGAGTTCGCTATGTCACATGACTTAAGGTCAACCATTGTTTTACTGAACGCACCCTTCAGAAGTGCAGAAAAACCAGAAAGATAAAGAAAACAAAAAACAAAAAGTATTTCACGATCATGAAAACACTCAAACAAAACATAAAAACACAATTTTTTTATTATTATTATTGAAAAAATGTTTTAGGGATTGGCCATTAACTAGGAGGGCATCAGGTTCCCCCCTCAGATTCTGAAATCAATAAGTGTCTGCCCCAATCTTCTCAGCCACCTGGAAAGGTCCAAGCCACAAATTTTGAAACTTAGAGTGCTTCCCTTTTGGTTCATTTTCTCTATCCCACCTTAGGACTAGGTCCCCTACTTCGAAGTTCTTCTCTTTAGCCTTATGCTTATCGAACCATATTTTCATTGTCTGTTGGTGAGCTAGGAATTTTGACTTAGCCTTTTCCCTCTCTTCTTTCAGCATGAGCAAAGTGTTGATTTTTTGTTGTATGGTCGACGAAGGTTCCTCATTGGAAGCTTGGGCTAGTTGAAGAGATGGAAGATAGAGCCCATTTGGGAGGATGGATTTTTTCCCGTAAACCAGAAAGTATGGGGAATTTCCTATAGCTTCCTTGGGTGTGACTCTATTGGCCCATAGCGAGTTATGGAGTAGATTATGTCAGTTCCTTTGGTTATCTGCGACCATCTTCTTTAATATCCTTACTAGGTTCTTGTTGGATGAATCTACGACATCGTTTCCCTATGGATAATAATTTGCAGAGTATCTAATTATGATTCCTTTGTCTAGAGAAAACTCCGTCAATAGGGTGGAAGAAAAATAAGTTTCAATATCAAAGACCAGGATGGAAGGGACACCAAACCTCGTGATTAACTATTTTTCTATAAATTGGATCACCACCTTCTCGTTTACGTGAGCCAGTGGGACGGCCTCTACCCATTTCGTGAAGTAATCGATGGCAGTAAGTATATACTTTTGTTATTTTGAAGAGTTGGGTGTAATCTCTCCTATGATATCCAACCCCCATTGCTCAAAAGGCCTAGAGACAATCACTGGTTGGAGTGGAACTGTTGCTCTCTTCTCTCTCCCATCACTTAATTGACAAGTTTTACAGTTTCTAGCGTAGGTGTGAGCATCTTTGAACAAGGTGGGCCAATAATAGCCAACTCTCAATATCTTATGAGCAGTGGTGTTTCTTGCAAAATGACCGCTGGCAGGACCATCGTGGAGCTCCTTCGGAACTTTGTCTTTGTCTTCACGTTCGAGACATCTTAAGAGTACCCCATCATATTTAATCTGAAAAAGTACCAAATTTATGAGGCGATATTGTGAGAATTTTAACCTGATAGCTCTCCTCTCTCTCGGGTTGAGAATTTATGGACAAGTTTCATAGTGTAGGAGATAAGTCAAATTCTCGTACCAAGAATCTGGCCCTGGGGAAATGTATGAAGATTCAACACACCATAATTCCATTTCATTCTCCCATTCAGAATCTTCATTTACTTGGTCCTGGGATTGAGCTGCAAGTTTGCACAACCCTTGCCCTTTTACTAGTTTGGCAGGTTTTATATCTAGATCAAATTCTTGGACCACTTCCATCCAGTTTCCTCTTCTTTCCCCCATTTCCTGTTGAGTGAACAAGGATCGAACCGCTGGATGTGGCACAATTATCTCGGTTTGGTTCTTGAGGATGTAAGGCCTAAAGTGTTTCAGTACTTTATATACCACATAGGCTTGTTTATGTACAACAGGATAATTAAGCTCAGATCCTTGGATATTAGTGCTCATGAATGAAATTGGGGCCTCATTGTTTCCATCATCCTTATGAATCAATACCGCAGCTAACAATTGGTTGGAGGCAAAAGTATAGAGGAAGAAATCCCTATTAAAATCAGGACTTCGTAACACAGGGGCCTAGGATATACCAGTCTTAATCTTGTTGAAAGCCTCCTTCCGTTCATCATCCCATTTAAATTTGGCATCTTTGTGAATCATCTTTTGTAAGGGTTTTATAGTCTTCGCAAAATCGAGAGTAAATTTCCTCACAAAATTGATTTGCCCGAAAAAAGACTGCAAATCTTTATTGTTGTGAGGCACCGGGAGTTGAGCTATGGCTTTGATCCTTTTTGGGTCTATGTGAATGATTTCTTGGGATATAATGTGTCCTAGTAGCTTGCTCGATGTCGAAAATAGTTTTCTTTGGATTTAAGGATATATCATATCTCCTACACCTTTCGAAAATTTGAGTTAAGTGTTGGATGTGCTCTTATCTATTCTTTGAATACACAGTTAGGTTGTCTAGATACACTACCACACACTTTTTGATCAGTCCCCAAGATTCTACATCCATGGCCCTTTGTAAGGTCGCTCCTCCATTGATTAACCCAAAAGGCATGCGTTTATAAGCGAAGGTTCCCCACTTGGTTCAGAAAGTAGTTTTTAAACGATCCTCCTCTGAAACCAAGACTTGGTTGTAACCTAAGAAACCATTTAGTAGGATAAGATCTATGAGCCAGACACGGTCTACAGGAGTTGCTCCATTTACAGGACTGGGTAGTTGTCCTTTTCTGAAGCTTTGTTGAGATTTCTAAAATCTACGCATAGGCGAATTTCTCCAGACTTTTTCCTCACAGGAACCAGATTTTCTACCCAAGCGGAATGTCTGACCTGGAAAATGATCTTGGCATCTAAAAGTTTCTTTAATTCCTTATACATGAGAGGCTCTAGGGATGGGTGATACTTTCGAATCTTTTGTTGGAAAGGTTTCACCTCAGGTTTCAACGGTATAGTGTGTTGAATGATCCAGGTGTCATAGGTTTTCAAGTCTCAGTAGGACCATGCGAAGACATATTGATATTGTTTAAACAATTTGAGATAAGCCTTTCTTTCCTCTTTAGATATGGTTTTGTCGAGATTCACATTATTTGGATTTTTCAGGGTTTCGAGATTTATAGTTTCATGCAAGGGACAAGAGCTATCAGTCTTAGTGTTCTTAGGCCCCCTAAAGCATTCTTTCAGGTCAAACATACTTTCTAGATTATCTATCCCCTTCAATATGGTGTGAGATTTTGATATGTCAATAGGCTAGCCTATTCGAGGATCAGTTTCTATCGTTTTCTCCTGGAATACCTCATCGTCAATGGATAAATCTTTGAAATTGTCTTGGTTAGTCAGGACGTTTATGATATGTTCATCTCCTTCAAAAACCTTCCAATAAGAGATATTGTTAGGCATCGATGGTTTGTAGAGTAGTTCCACAGTGAACCGGGAGGCTTCATAGTCCTCTAGAGGTGACAGCCTCGAAGCCGCTGTGTCCAGGGAATCAGCAAGGATGTTCTTTTCTCTGGGGATCATGGTGATATTGAAAGCTTCAAAATGCTCCATTAACCTATGCACTTCTTGCTGATAATTCTTCAGGTGCGGGGAATTGCAGTGTATAGTATTCCTTACTTGTCTAACGATAATCTTGGAGTCCTCGAAAACTTTCAATTCTCTGACGTTCAAGTCTATGGCTTTGTTTAACCCTTGTACTAGAGCTTCATACTCGACGGTGTTATTGGTGCATTCGAATTATAGTCTACAGGAAACAAAATAATGTTTACCTTTTAGATCAATGAGGATGCACCCTGCCCCTGATCCTTCCTGCGATTTAGATTCATCAAAGTATATGGTCCAAATTTGTGAAAGACAATATCCCTTTTCTCCTTCCTTATTTCTTTCTAGCTCTCCTATCTCTTGTTCTGTAATTTCTAACGCAGGGTCTTGGTGGAAGAGGGTGTCTTCTGTCGGTATCATCGATTTCTCTTGAAAGACCATTTCAGAGTTTTGAGTGAGGGGGAAATCACAGAAGAGAGGAGAAAATTTTTCAAAGTGGGAATCGTAGGAATAATTTCTTAGCACGGGGAAATCTGTAGATGAGGGTTCATTTAGGGTTTCTAGATCAGTGACCATATGTTTCAGATATCTCTCCCTATCGATTTTGATCATATTCTTGTATCCCTTCAGTGGTAGCCACACATGTGCCTAGTCTGTGCTAAAGTACCTATTTAACTTCTCAGACCAATCTCGACTTAGTAATAACCCATAGGCCTCTGGGATGTCTACCACGATGATTTCAATCACTTGCACAAATTTAGGATGTGTCACTATTCTGATCATTACATCCCTGAGTTCCCCCATGACTTTGACCTGGGTCCTGTCTAGTTGTATCACGTGTTTGTCACTCTATAGAGGAATGGCATTTAATTTTTTGCAGATTGACAAGGGCATAACGTTGGAAGATGCTCATGAATCTACCAAACAATTATGGAGGTTCCTATTGAAAACTTTCAACGTTAAGAGGAAAGGTGGGACAAAAGGCTTCCCTTTCTTATCTTCCGAACATGTATTCATGGTTGGTTTATTTACTGAGTTTGTGGCAACTAAATTTCTTTCCTGAGCATTGCTAGTCGTAGGGTCTTCTAGTGAGTTCAAATCTTGTAGCAGGAAGTCCTTCTGCTGAGGAATCCTGCACATGTCCATGACTGATATGTTCACCCTTAACTTCTTCAAATCTTCAACTACGTTGTAATCGAGTTTGGGCGATTCTCGGGTATGGATGCTTATAGGTTTCCTACTAGGAGAAAAAGGTGTTTTCGGGGGATTGGGGGATGTCTTATCTCTCAAAGTTTAGGTAGCAGTGATGTCTTTTGAGACAGGTGGACCTTTACTAGATGTCTGCACCACCGATACCTTGATGGGTGGTTCTTGATACTCAAATAGGTCGTCGAAAGGCATGATCAGGTCGAGATCCCATATCAGCATGGTTGTATCTTGTGATGGATAAACCTCTTCTTGGCCAGCAATATTCATAACTGAACTGCTCGATCATTCGGTCAGGGAGACTTCGTCTAGAAACCGATTGGCCATCAAATTCATGGTGCGCACCCATTGAGTGCAGTCTCTTTCGTAGTGGTTTTTCTGATGATACGTATAGAAAGAATTAAGTGCCACATTCCCTAGATCGATATTTAAGTTGGTTGGGGGAGGTTCAATCACCTTGAATGGTGGGTTCCTTTTAAAGAAAGGCTTGTAGGGCCTCTAGCCTTGGTTTCCTTCCCCTACGTTTCTCTTCATGTCTATGATCTTGTTTGATAGTTTCTTAACCATGCATTGTAGATCTTCTATGTCTCCATTACCTTTGTCAGGAATCTGTTATGCTTGTTTCCCCAATGGTCTAGTCAAAAGGAGTCCTCTCTGTTGGTTGTGGAGCCTAATTATCTTCCTGATTCAGAGGTCTTTTACTTTCAGCCATTTTTATACCCCATGAAGTATTTACACCCCAGAAGTATGTACACTCTTTCACGGGGAGGAGTGCAGAGGGGGGGTACCCCCTCTGCGGGGTCTGGGGGGGCTATCCCCCCAGCTGGGGGGTCTGGGGGCAAGCGGGCCCCCAGTGGGGGTTCGAGGGAAACATCCCTTGATGGGGGTTTGGGGCGAAGCCCCCAAAGGAAAATTTTCCTTGTAAATGTATATTGTAATTTCATTATAAATCTAGACCGTTCATTATAAGGTTGCAGATCTAACGATAGAGATTATGTTAGGGTTTTTTTCCCTAGAAGGCAACCCTCTTTTATGAGGGAAATGTATTGCGGCTATGGTTGATGGAGAAATTGTATTCTGAGATAGGAGACTGTGAGAGAAAGAAGAGGAAGTTACAGCGGGTTTGTTGTAGGTTGTATCCCTTCATATGCTGGATAATAATAATAGAAGGACCTGACAATTTCTCTGGTGGATGTATCCCACACTGGATGAACCACGTAAATCTGTGTTTATATTGTATTGTGTATCTTCTGTGTTTTGTTTCCGCATTTGTTTTATTTTATTTCTCCACGGTCCTATTTTTCTAACAACTGGTATCAGAGCCAAAGGTAACTCGCAAGAAAAGAGGGTTCCTGGTTCGAGTGGGAGCAATGTCGGAAGATGGAAATTTTAGGGTCGAGAAATTTAACGACCAAAACTACCAGTTATGGAAGATGCAGATGGAAGACTATTTATATCAGAAGGATCTATTCTTACCATTGGGCGAAATAGAAAAGAAGTCGGTGTCTACGAAGGACGAAGAATGGGAGATTCTTGACAGAAAGGCTCTAGGAACGATACGGCTAAGCCTAGCAGCATCGGTGGCTTTCAATATTTCCAAAGAAAAGACAACAAAGGGTTTGATGGATGCATTGGCCAAATTGTATGAAAAACCCTCGGCATCCAATAAGGTATTTCTAATGAAGAGATTATTTAATATGAATATGTCAGAAGGTGGGTCTGTTGTGGATCATTTAAATGATTTTAATACGGTTACTAATCAACTAAGTTCAGTAAAAGTGGACTTTGATGATGAGGTCAGGGCTCTTCTAATATTGTGCTCATTGCCAGAAAAATGGAACGGCTTGGTCATGGTTGTAAGTAACTCTGTCTCTAGTTCAAATACTTTAAAATTTGATGATGTTGTTGGTGTTATCCTTAGTGAGGAAATGCGACGGAAAATCACAGGCAAGACATCAGGAAATGCGTTGAACATGGAGAACAGGGGAAGACAAAAGGATAGAGGAAAGGGTTTCAGGAGCCATGGGAATTCTAAGAAGGGCAGATCTAAATCCAGACTTGGAAATATAGAGTGATGAAATTGTGGGAAGAAAGGACATCTAAAAAAAGACTGCAGAGCTCCAAAGAAACAAAGAGATAGATAGCAGGAGAGAAATCAGGAAGCAAATGTAACAGGGGATGTGTTACAAGATGCTTTGATTCTTTCTGTAGATAATATTTTTGAGTTTTGGGTAGTAGATTCAGGAGCTTAATTTCATACCACACCCCATAAGAAACATTTTTTAGATTATGTTCAAGGTAATTTTGGACAGGTTCATTTGGGTGACGATGCACCATGCAAAATTGTTGGAGTGGGAAAGATAAAAATAAAGAAATGCAATGGAAACCAATGGTTGTTGAAAGAGGTAAGACATGTTCCAGATTTAAGGAAAAATGTAATTTCAACAGGGCAGTTGGAAAGTGAAGGTTGTATATCCATATTTACAGATAAGACGTGGAAGGTCGTCAAAGGATCATTGGTGATAGCAAAAGGAGAGAATGTAGCTACATTGTATTTATGTACTGGTAATACTGACTATTCTATCTCTTTAGCTTCTATAGGAGTGGATACAGCACTGTAGCATCATAGGCTTGGATAAATGAGTGAGAAGGGGATGCAAATACTTCACAAAAGAAATTTGTTGCCAGATCTTAAACAAATTGATTTGGACTTCTGTGAGCATTGTGTTTATGGAAAACATAAGAGAGTCATATTTCTCAGAGTCGAAAAAGAAAAGAAGAGTGAAAGGTTAGAGCTTGTGTATACATATGTATGGGGACCAGCTCAGGTATCATCTCTTGGTGGATCTCATTATTATATTACTTTTATTGATGATGCAACTAGAAAAACTTGGGTTTATTGCATTCGACAAAAATTTGATGTTTTTGATACTTTTAAGAAATGGAAAGCTTTGGTTGAGAATGAAACAAGAAAAAAGTTGAAGTGTCTGAGATCAGATAATGGAGTTGAATATTGCAGCAAGGATTTTGATGATTATTGTTCATACCATGGGAATCGTAGAGAGAAGACAGTTCCAAGAACACCACAAGAAAATGGTGTGTTAGAAAGAATAAACAGGACAATCATGGAGCGTGCAAGGAGTATGAGATTGCATGCTGGTTTGCCCTTACAATTTTAGGCAGATGTTGTAGATACTATTGTTTACTTAATAAACAGAGGACCTTCAAGCTCTTTGGATGGTAGAATTCCAGAGGAGGAATGGACAGGAAAAAAGGTAAACTATTCTTTTTTGAAAACTTTCGGTTGTGAAGCATTTTTCCATATTGATAAAGAAAATAGAACAAAGATTGAGGAAAAATCCAAGAAGTGTACCTTTATTGGATATGGTGTTAATGATTTTGGTTATCACTTATGGGATTATGAAAATAACAAAATCATTAGGAGTAGAGATGTCATATTCAATGAGAAGGTCATGTACAAAGATTAGTTGCAGGGAAAGAAACAGAAAAAGAAAAACAAGAATACACAGTGCTTGATGAGATCACTGAAAAAGAAATTCCAAAAGAACCAGAAAATCAAAATGTACAACAACAGGAGCAGCAGGTACCTCAAACACCTGCAAGTGTTGTTAGAAAATCTACCAGGTTAGTATACCCCCTGAACTATACTCTCCTTCATTGTATTATTTATTTTTGACTGATTCTGGTGAACCAGAATGTTATGAAGAGGCAATGCAAGTAAACACCAAAGGGAAGTGGGAGAAAGGCATGAAAGAGGAAATGGATTCCTTGGTAAATAACCATACTTGGGACTTGGTTCAGTTGCCTACACGAAAAAGAGCATTGCAGAATAAATGGGTTAACAAGTTGAAGGAAGAAGATGGAGGAGAAAAGAGGTACAAGTCTAGACTTGTTGTAAAGGGGTTTTCACAAAAGAAATGTATAGATTTTGATGAAATATTTTCTCCTGTTGTTAAAATGAATTCAATTAGAACTATTTTAAGTCTTGTGGCAGTAGAATATTTGCATCTTGAATAGTTAGATGTAAAAATAGCTTTTCTCCATGGGGATTTGGAGGAAGAGATTTATATGCAGCAGCCACAGGGGTATGAGGTCAAAGGGAAGGAGAATTTGGTATGCAAGTTGAAGAAGAGCTTATATGGCCTAAAGCAAGCTCCAAGGCAGTGGTATCTGAAGTTTGACAGGTTTATGATAGAACAGGATTATAGTAGATGTCATTCTGATCACTGTGTTTATTTTAAAAAGCTAGAAAATGGAATCTTTATTATCTTGCTATTGTATGTAGATGAAATGCTTATTGCAGGGTCTAATATGCAGGATACAAATGTGCTCAAGAAGAAATTAGCCAATTCATTTGCGATGAAGGATTTGGGTGCTGCAAATAAAATCCTTGGTATGAGAATAATAAGAGACAGGAAAAATCGCAAACTGACATTGTCTCAGGGTGAGTACACAGAGAAGGTGTTGGAGAGGTTTAGAATGTAGAATGAAAAACCAGTTAGTACACATTTGGCCATCTATTTCAAATTAACCAAGGAAATGTGACCCAAGACACAAGAGGAGATAGAATACATGTCCAGGTGATCTAGGTGGATATCAGTGGCCACCCACCTTTTCCTACTGGCTCAAAACAGTTTTCTGGCAATTTTGGCAATTTACTATTTTTAACAGGTTTTAACTTCCGGGGCAATTTTGAGGGCCTAAATGAAGGTTTCTCGATATATAGGTTCTCAATAATATTTGAAGGCATTATTTATCCCCCAAAATAAATATCCTCGACAATACCTTTCCAACGAGCTATCATACGCCTAAAACGGAGATCGTATGCAAAAGTTACGACCCCGGGAAGTTGATGTACTAACTTATCCAAACGGGGCCCACATGACTTTTGGAGCTTCATATCCTAGGGTTAGGTTTTTGGATGTCTAGGACTTTTGGCATTCCTGTTTATTGTAAAAAGGCCTCCAGAACCTCATTGTAATGATCTTATTGTGAATGCGAGTAGCTGTCACATCTCTTCTTAGAGATAATTTGCCACTATTCTAGCGAGTCTTTCACTCTGTATTTTACAGTCTCTGTACATTTATTTCATTAATAGAAATCGTGTATTATTGTATATCTGTGACTCTTCTTATTTTCTCTATATCTTTGTTATATTGTTGTCTCTCTTTCAATATCTCTAAATATTTATGTTTTATATCTACGCTCTCATTTCGTGCCGAAAATAATCTGGATCAATGGTATCAGAGCAGGTTGCTCTTGATCATTTTTTCAGTGCATGTCCCCGACGAGGTCTGAGTATAGCAAGTTGGTTCTCGAGCTTGTCTCTCTTGAATACAATCGCTCTCACACACCCAAGAAACCCTCAATGGCGGAAGAAAAGAAAAATGACGGAGTAGACGATCCTATCAATCTATTGCTTGAGCAAGATCTCACGCGATAGAAGGATGAAATGATGGAGAATTTTTCCCACATCCTTCAAAGCCTACCGATAGCATCAGGCGCATTGCAAGATACCAGATATATAAAATATGCAGAACAGAAACGAAATGCTAGAAATAACAGAATAACAGAGAAATATCCAACATAATCTTCACAATACACAGAAATGATATACGAAATAGCAACAGAAATAGCACTTGATTCAGATAGCAATGTTCACAGGCCTCTTCGAGGGGGCAACCTCCAATCGAGCAGCGCTCTGTTACAATAATATCCAAGTTAGGGTTCTCATACCCTCGACTCCTATTTATACTAAAAAGAAGCATCTAGAGGAAGATCCTTCTAGAAGCGGAAGCTTCTATTAGGTCTTCTTACAT
>JASDQU010738583.1:112929-130117 GCA_032191745.1 Picea mariana | reverse complement strand
TCTGTTACAATAATATCCAAGCTAGGGTTCTCATACCCTCGACTCCTATTTATACTAAAAAGAAGCATCTAGAGGAAGATCCTTCTAGAAGCGGAAGCTTCTATTAGGTCTTCTTACATCCACCTTATTCTATTTTATTGAAAGGTCTTATTAATATTGACCTTTATTACATCCACATACATTAATCTACCTATGTGCGGGTTAGGACCTTAACACCGGTGGTGCGAATCGAACCGAACAGAAGCCAAGCCTTACTATTATTTGACAATGCCCGGAAGGACTTGGAGGATAATGGTTGGCTTACTTTCGTGCAGAGATTTGAGGGTTTTAACTTACTGGTGGCACAATAGTTTGCTCTAACGTTTGATGGATGTAGAGCCAAGGTGGGTGACATACAGTTGGAAATCGATGAGAAGTTTATTAGTTATGCTACAGGGTTACCCTCCTCGGGACAACATTGGTTCAAAAATTCGAAAGTGGAAGAGGTTCCATGGCCACTACTGTTCGTCTCGCGAAAGGTCACTTCTTGTGACAGAGGTATTCCCATATCTGCACTTAAACCATGATGGCACGATACTTTGATAGTGGTCAAATAGTTCGTGACCTGTCAAGGTCGATATGGACTCGTGTTTCTCTACCACCTGCGTTTGTTAATGATTTTTATGGGATACTCGTTGAATATGCCCTTTTACTTTCAGCGTAGACTATATAAAATGTCTAAAAGGTTTAAAAGGGAGAAGGCCAACAGTAGCCTGTTCCATCATGGACTAATTAAACTTATCATTGTTTATCACTTAAGTTTACATGGTGATAGCTAGAGCGCTTTCATCACTTGAAATGGTTTTGATGACACAGACCCTGTCCAGGTTGACAAGCCTGTGGTTAATGAAACCAAGGTCTAGCCACCCGTGCCCTTACATGTCTTACTTCCCTCTCCTAAACCCTCGGTCGACCATGACATTGATTTACCAGACATTGTGGCAGAGAAGGCTGAGGCTATTAAAAATCCTACGAGCAAAAGAGCCAAGGCAAACCCTACTGTTATTGTTAAAGGTAAAAAGAACGCTCGGCGTATTTTGAGGATGGCTAGAAATAAACCTTAACCCTCTGTCAAGCAGAAGCCCATAGTCCTTAGTGAGGATTCGGACTCTGACATGCAACATTTTTTAGCCAGTGAGTACCCTTACTCACAGGGTTTATGCCCCGAGCCACCTTATGATTTTGTTTCGAATCTTCTCCCTTGCCTAAGAAATAATCCTAGCTACCCTGGTATCAAACTGCCTAACGAAACCCTTGGCAATGTAATCAAACCCTCACCTGTGCTTTTGAAACCCATACAGTCATCCTGTGACCAATGTGATTTATGGCTAGAACGATACTACATTGATGTTCCCACACTCCAATCGAAGATCCAATCACTGGAAGATCGAATTGCAGTATTGACCAGTCAAACAAACCAGCTCCAAGCAACTGATAGGAAGCAGAAGACAACTGGATCCATCGTTTTCAAGAATGTTGAATCAGCCACAACCATTATCAACTCCAAATTGTCATGATTAAGCTATTTGCTCGCCATACAGGTATGATTTTCGATATCGTTTTAGTTTTGTGAATGACCAGGATTAATATAGTGATTGGAATTTGGTTTTCAAATAGCTATGTTTATATTTCAAAATGGCTCTGTCATAATGTGTTCATCCTGTATACATTTCGCTTTGCTAAAAATAAATGAAATTTCATTTTGAATACATGATTTGATCATTCCCAGTTTAGACACTGATAGATTTTTATTGGACTTGATTTGTTCATTTGTCTGATTGAGTTAACAGAACTGATGGTTTCTTTCAATTGAATTCGTTTTGTATCTACTCTGAACAGGAAGTTTTTCATGCTCAATTTAGAATGTGATCACGTTTGGATTTGATTTCGTTATAGTTTGTATGCTGTGATTGGCAAACGATTTCAATGAGTTTGGTTGTTACGATATTTTAATATATGCTCTGTCATGTAATCTTCTAAGAACAGGAATACAACTCTGTTCGGTTTCAATTTGGAAAAAACTACTCTGTTTCGTATGAAAATGATGCTCTCATTTAATCCTGTGTAAATGCGCCCGAATCGTGGAATGGATTTGATTCATAATAACTATGTTAAAACCTTAACTATTCGATTTGCTCTTATTCTGATTGGATTATCCCATATCTCAAATTGGCAAGATTGTTTTATGAGTTGGATTCGTATTATAATTACTGCTCTGTTTGATTTGTAAAACGAATTGGTCAACCTAGGTTATCTCTATCAAATCCGGTTATAATTTGTTTGAATGGAACGATTTTGATCAAAGTCAATCGATCTTGTTTGCCCAATTTGCATTAACAAACGATCGGATAATTCTTACAAATTATGTTACCGATTAATTGATCCTGTTATGATTTCATTTGAATTGATTTGCGCGCCAGTTTGAGTTAATCCACTCGTGGCATGAATCGTTTGCTATGATATTAAAATTATAACGATTTGAAAATGATATTGTTTGGATTCGATCGTATCTCCTGTTGATAAGGTAGCATAACAATTGCCTACGATTTGTTTTGATTATATCAGTTTCAAATTGATATCAAACGATTTCACAACTGTTGATTATTATTCTGTTCATTCGATTTTATGGTAACAAAAGAAATAGAGTACGCGTATCTCTGTAACCCTTTGATTGACCTTGATCCTTTTGATTTCGAATGGTGTAACAATTGCAAATTGATTAATTCATTTTCAAATAGCTATTGGATTATTAATTGAATTTAATTCTTTGAAAGATTTTCAATTGATTTTAATGCAAATTTTGTGTCTTATTTAGACCAGCTACAGAAACGCAAGATTCTGTAGCTAGTCTATAGAATTAGATTTTTATTATTTTATTAATAAAGGATCCTTCTAACTTGTCCATTTTTTACCCTTTTTAGGTAAATTCGAATTGCATGAGACATGTTGGACAGTCTAGGGGATATTTGTGTGTTTAGCTTTATTGTAGGTTCCTAGTTTAGTTAAACTTGGGATATCTTCCTAGATTTTATGTAAACAGTTTTTGATAACTTCCACAGGGAGGTTTTACCCTGTGGAAAACATTTAAATACTTATTATTTTTGTAATAAGGATCATCCTCACTTGTGGGAGAACCAGGCTATGGATTTCTAATACAAACTGAGACAGAAGTTGATGTTCTGCTACAGCTTTCGCTTTCATAATATCAATCTTTTGTTTCAAGTTTATGCATCTCATTAGCAATTGATTATAGACTACTTTAGATATCATAGTCTTTTGCAAAATGATGTGATTTAAATTAATATGATCCATGTCTATTTTCTTTCAATATTTAAAAACACAGCAATTACTGTATTTAGTTAATGAATGACAGATTTCTCTTCTTCATCAATTGAATTATTTTGTATAAGTCTTTGCATACGGGTTTATCTAACTGTGGAGATTTATAAATCATATGATTGTTGTGATTTTTATGTCTTGTTTGTTTTGTAATCACACTTGAAGAGCACTGTAGCTATCGTTTACAAGCAGCTCCTGGATAATTCGGTGCGGGTTTCCTCCCTCCGATCAGCTAAAACAATCATCATACACAGGGAAAATCTGGAGCATTTCTCCAGGTCAGTTTGTAATTTATTTTCATTAATTTGTTAGTATACTATTAGTATTTTAGTTAGATATATTTGTAGTTCAGATTAGTGATTTGGTTTAGTTAGTTTTCTGTTTTATCTCTTGTTCATAAAATTATAAAATCAACAAAATATCTTTCTCTGTCTTAGGGCAGAATATAAATGAATTTTTCCACGTTTTATTTAAATCTGTAAATTGTAGATATTGTACATTTTGTGAATAAGTTATATTTCAGTTAGTAGTTAGATAGTTAATTAGTTAGAGTTAGCATAGTATTAGTTAGTAGATTGTATATATATAGAATAGTTAGATTAGTTTAGTTTGTTTTAATAATTAGTTTTAGTTTAGTTTGTTTAATAGTTAGTTTTAGTTAGATTAGTTTATTAGTTTGTTTAGTTAGATTAGTTTGTTTAGAATAGTTTTTGTTTTTGTTTTCTTAGGACCTTAGATCGGCTAACGGAGCCACTAAACCCGTCGGGGTGGTTCATCCAAAACGACTTGGGTTATTACACAACCCCGGACCAGTTCCACTCTTCCAGTTGACAGATGGTCGATTTCGTCCTTCAACAAATGGCGCTAGAAGGAGGGCCTGAACTTAATTAATGGCACGAGGCGGTCACAAGACTCCTCCACCACCTAATCGCTCATCTATAGTCACTAGAATCTGTTCAAATGATAATATTCCCCTTCAAACAACAACTACTTCAACTGACGATCCACAGATCACAGTTGAGCCAGCAACCCCTAATCCTACAGGTGGTGACATACAAGAGATTGTCCGCAAATCTCTTATAAAAACACATAGTGCCTTAGCCCGTTTGAGGCAACCAAACCATCTGTGGGGTCAACCTTTGGACTTCTCTGATATCAGAGAACAATTAGGTGACACTAACCTCACTGTGAATCCTTCAGATCCAATCTTAAATCCTGCTGCAGAAGGATTTGCAATACCTCCTTCACCACCTCCATCATCTCCTTCCTCTTCTGGAGGAGATTCCTCTGACGAAGGCAATTCCCCTTCTCATCCTTCCACACCCACTACCCCAATGGAAAATTAGAACAACCCTGCTAGACCCTAGCTTGACCAGGATGCCGTAGTTGTACCTAGAGCTCAGCACCCTTTGCCTAAGCATCCGGAGAAATGACTTCCCAAGTTTGACCCTGACTCAAAACAGATCGCTGAAGATCACATTAAAAAGTTTATGTTAGCCATAAGACTCTGCAATGTCGAACATGAAGACATTGTTTGTAGGTTGTTCCCTTATACTTTCGAGGGTAATGCATCCACATGGTACTTTTCCCAACAACCCCATACCATTGTGTCCTGGGAAAAGTTTGAGTCATGCTTTTTGGAAAAGTTTGGAGACAATAAGCCTCTGGAAGTCCCAGTCATGGATCTTTCTAGCTTAAGAATGAACCCAAAAGAAAAATTTAAAGACTTTAATCAAAGATTCATAACACTTAAAAACTGAATCCCTGCGGATTCTATGCCTGTTGAGAGTCTTATAATAGCATACTACACTAAAGCTTTGCATCAGAGTATAACTATTTGGGTTAAACGATCTAAAAAAACCACGTTGTTAGAAGCCTTCGAGGAGGCCAGCCAGATTGAAAAAGACATACTTATTCTTAAAGACTCTACTAGCAACGAAATTGAGACTAGTTCTTCTTCCAAAAAGAAGATTGAAATCCTCCCCAGACCCACTCAAAGTAAAACACAACCTGAAAACTCTTATTTGGAAAACTTAACCAAAGTTGTTCAAAAACTGTCAAATCAAGTTATAGACTTGAAAAGGTCGACTGAAGAAGCTTCTTCAAGAAAAGGGCCTTATAAACCCCCGTTCTGGAAGCCTTTTCCCACCAACCGTCCTAACCCAACCACCGAAGGCCTTAATCTATAAAGTTTACAATGTGCACTTCAAACAATTCTAGAAGCCCAAGATAACTTGATACCTCCTGAGATCCCTGAGGAGGTAGTTGAACAAGACATAGTTCAAGAATAAGAGTCTTCTCCAAACATTTTTGGACACTTCTCGGATAGCATCTTTCAAGCCAACTTCGAGACAGTGCATCCTTATAACACTAGGAGTAAGACAACAAACAAACCTTCTACCGAAAACACTACAACTTCGCCTCCAAAGCAATCTAAATCAGCTAAGACTAAACAGAATAATGTGAGCCCCAACTTAGATTATGATGTTGTTGAAGATCTTAAAAAGTTAAGGGCTAACATTTCTATTTATGAGCTATTGAAGTTTCCATTTTTGCTTCAAAAAATGTTACAAAATATCTTAGAAAATGGAAAGAATGGTAATTCTAATGGTAACAAGGTTGTGCAAAACAAAGCTCCCCAGAAGACTTCCATTAAAAACAATCATGATCCTCAAGATAAAGGAAGCCTTCCTGTAAGTAATGTAAATAATGTAAATAATGTAGATAAAGTAGCCTTGGAAATTGCGAGTAAAAAGCCACAAGCTACTACTCTTAGTACTCGCAAAAATGTACCTCCATTTCTATTGACTTTCGAGATCTTTAATAGAAACATGCATAATTGTATGGTAGACTCAGGAGCATCATCCAATGTGATGCCTTGGTCTATTTGCCGAAAGATAAACGCAGAAGTTGAACCCTCTACTTTAAAAATCATACAACTTTATCGGACAAATGTCAAAGTTATAGGCGAACTAAAGAATGTGCTTATTAGATTATCGTCTAACCCCAAGGTTCATCAAGTTATTGATATAATTGTTGTCGATATTCTAGAAGTGTATGGTCTATTTTTAAGTAGGGACTGGTCGGAACAACTGCATGGTTATTACGTGACAGATTGGTCTCATCTATGGCTTCCAAAAAATGGCAAGCCTAATAAAATCAAAGTAAATCGTGAGCACTACCTTAAGTTCATGGTCACATATTTGAACAATCCCAATGAATCGTATACACCCTCTGCTGATTCACCTGAAGTACAAGGGATGGACACCTTCTTCAGCAATTTGATGGCCGAGGTTTCACCTATCACCAATCCAGAACAACAGTCCGAGATTGTAGCATATATGCATCCAACAACTTCCACGCAATGATCCCATGTACCCTATGCAAATCAAATTTGGTCTTTGTATTTCGATGGGTCAAGGTCCAAAGAAGGAGCCAGAGCAAGCTGCATCATTATCGATCCGGCAAGTAACAAAACATTGATAGCATGTAGGTTGGAATTTGAATGTACTAACAATACTGCAGAATATGAGGCTTTACTGCAAGGTCTTAGAAANAATTTAACCGTCTTTGGTGAGTTTGAAATAGTGGTTAGACAGGTAAGAGACTCTATCCACTGTCTATCTCCGCATCTCAAAAGCTACCAGTCTGAGGTATGGAACTTAATGAATAAATTTTCTGCTTTCAATATAAATTCTATTCCTAGATTGAATAACTCTGAAGAATATTTATTAGCTAATGTAGCTTCTAAAATTCTTTCTGCAGAAGGCTTGTCCCCGGACGCATTCTCCATTAAGATGCTTTTCCGACCATCCGTTCCCGACAACATCACGAACTGGAGAGTATTTGACGACGATCGACATATTATTAACTTTCTGCACATGGAAGAAACCTTTCAAGGCACAGTGATAGAAGAACACACGCACGACGACAATTT
This sequence comes from Picea mariana, assembly GCA_032191745.1. Lineage (NCBI taxonomy): Eukaryota > Viridiplantae > Streptophyta > Pinopsida > Pinales > Pinaceae > Picea > Picea mariana. The sequence goes on along the minus strand of JASDQU010738583.1, from coordinate 122,802 downwards.
GCACGATTTCACGGTAATACCAGATCCAAGAACTCCTAAATCTTCATCGGATATGGTAAACTCGATCCCTAAATCTGTAATTAGATTAGAGAATTTTTATGATTTTCAAGATAAATTTAAAAAGACGGTCAATTGTAAAACCAATAGTTCCTCGTTATCTTATGAAAAAGTAAACTTAGGAACTAATGAAAATCCTCAGTGCATTAATCTAGGGTTGGGATGTTCTCAACAAGAAAAAGCTACATTTATTAAATTGTTCAAAGAATTTAAAGATGTCTTTGCATGGACGTATGATGACCTCAAAACTTTCGACCCTAATATCATACAGCATGTCATCCCTACGAAGCCCCAAACCTTACCCTTTCAACAAAAACTGAGGAAAATGCACCCCAAGCTTGAATCGACCATTCAAAAAGAATTGAATAAGCTCCTAAATGCTAAGATATTTTTTTCTGTTAGTCACACTCAATGGGTTTCCAACCTTGTCCCAGTCTGGAAGAAAAATGGGGAAATCCGACTCTGCATCGATTTCCAAAACCTTAATAAAGAATCTGATAAAGACAACTATCCTGTCCTGCCCATGGAACAGATCCTTCAACAGGTATCTAGTTCTGAGAGGCTATCCTTACTGGATGATTTCTCTGGATACAACCAAGTCCTGATGTCTCCACCAGACCAACTAAAAACTACCTTTCGTACTCCGTGGGGCACTTATGCTTATCGCAAAATGCCCTTTGGATTGATTAATGCTGGAGACACCTTTCAGAGAGCAATGGACATTTCTTTCCGAGGATTAATCAATCAGTCCGTTGTAGTTTACTTAGATGATGTGATTGTGTTTTCTAAAAACAAAAGTGATCATCTAGCTCACTTACGAGTCGTCCTACTGCGATGTCGTAAATACAACATCTCTTTGAATCCTAAAAAATCCATCTTTGCAATAGAACAGGGTAAACTCTTAGGATTCATTGTGTCTAGATAAGGGATGATTATTGACCCCGAAAGGACTCAAGTCATCGCGAAACTCCCCCCTCCTACATCCAAAAAATCTATGCAGTATTTCTTAGGCCAAATTAACTTCGTGAGAATATTTGTCCCCAGTTTCTCCGAAATGGTCAGGCCTTTACAGAATTTGTTTAATAAAGACACCCAATATCACTAGGGACCCCTAGAAAATAAAGCTTTTAATGCAATAAAGAAGGCCATAATAGACGCTCCATTTCTCATGAGCCCATATTTTTCTCAAGACTTTACACTCTACACTTTTCCTTCTGACCGTTCCTATGCAGCTGTCCTAACCCAAAAGAATGTCGAGAACAATGAATTACCCATCGCCTTTATGAGCTCTGCTTTAAAAGGCATTGAGCTTAATTACCCAGCGGTAGATCGGCAAGCCTACGCTATTTTCAAAGCAGTTAAACACTTTCGGTCCTATCTTTTGAAGTCAAGGATGAAAGTCATTGTCCCCTACCCAGCCGTGAGGAAATTGTTAGTGCAGAAGGATCTAGGAGAAAAGAGAGCCAACTGGGTCACCTCCTTGCAGGAGTATGACTTAGAAATTACCCCAGCTCAGATAGTGAGAGGCCAAGGTTTATGCAAGTTAGTTGCTAATTCAGCGGCAGGACAGCAAGAAGAAAGTGATAAGTCAAACCTAGGACAAAGCGATCAAAGTTTAGTCTGTTGCGCACAAAACTCTGTCAGTCCTTGGTATGATGATATAAGATTCTGTCTTGAACATGGGTCAACCCCCCGTCACCTTGACCCTGCCAAAAGAAGAGCATTGAGATTGAAGTCTGCCTCCTTTCATCTGGTTAATGGTATCCTGTTTTGTCAAAGTTTTGACGACATACTGATGCGTTGTCTTGAAAAAGACGAAGCAGAAAAAGTCTTGCTAGAGTTGCATGTAGGAGAAGCTGGTGGTCATTTTGGTGGTGACACCACTGCTCATAAGGTTTTAAGAGCTGGTAATTACTAGCCCACACTTTTTATAGATGCCCATGCCTTGTGTCGTAAATGTATCATTTGTCAGAAAGCATCAGGGCGGTTACAAAAACTAGCCTTTCCTTTGCAGCCCGTTACAGTAGACTCTCCTTTTCAACAGTGGGGACTTGATATCATAGGTCCAATAAACCCCCCGTCCTCAAAACAGCACAAGTTTATTGTGACAGCCATAGATTACTTTACTCGATGGTCTGAAGCTGATGTGCTAAGAACTGTCAACACCAGTCAGGTAATTGCCTTTCTAAATTCAAATATTATCACTCATTTCGGTATCCCTGACTGTTTAGTATTCGATAATGCTTCTTACTTTTCCTCTCTTGAGATGAGTGAGTTCGATTTGGAAAAAGGAATCAAGTTGAAGTATTTTTCTAGTTATTACCCGCAGGGCAACGAATTGGCAGAATCAACAAATAAGAACTTGATCAAAATCATCAAGAGAATGGTGGTTGAAAATCACAAGAATTGGCACAATGCACTGCTAAACAAAAGAAACCTCTTTAATGTCCTTTGTTCTGATCCAGAACTTCTTGGCAGGATACAGATGTCAAAGTGGGTTAAATGGAAACCCTGTCGAGGCTATGGACGCCTACTGGCAGCAGTGGCTATGCCAACAGTATTGGAGATTTTATCTTTAATATCATGATTCGCTGGTCTTAAGACTGTTATCAATTTTCATGTTTTGAAACACTGTTGGAATAGTTGGTTAATGATGATGTTTATACAATTTTTTGGTTGTTAGTTTTGAGTTGGAATTATCTTTGCTGTCCTAATCTGAATTTGTTTCTTTTGGCAGAGATAACTGCTTCTACCAGTGTGTCACCATTGTTGGCAGCCAATCCGCATTTTTCTATTGTCTTCTAAGCTGCCTACACCAATGTTTTGCAAACATCAATTTTTCGTTGCAATTTTTAAATAAATGACACTTTTTTTTTGTGACATTCACACATTTACCTTCGTTTTGTTTTCACAATTGTAAGCATGAAAACTTAGTCTTTCGAAGTCACATTGAAATCATTATTTGAACTGTCATGATCCTTCTTGTCGATATGCCCAGTGCACTTACATTTCACTTATCGTTATGCAGCTGGCAAAACTTTTGATCTCTACTCTTTAGACATTCTTGGATTGATTGTGTGACTTTGTTTCATTAAATCGTGATGCATTGGCATTTGGATTTACATGTTATTTGACCTACTTGACTATTGGTTTCATGAAAATACATAGGTGTTATGGTTAAATCCTTCATATATATCTTTTAATATAATGCCTATGTTCATATTTTCATAACTATTGGCATGTTATACGAAGACCCATTGGCACCTTGGTTAAACTATTGATATGATCTGTTACAATACATTGGCGCATGGTTAAACATTTGGTATTGGTAGATGTTTCAAAACTTTGGCATAACGTTGATTGCGTGCGTTGGTTTATACACTTACTATTGGTTTCATTGGTTGGCCAAGTGACATGATTGTTGAACTATGCTATAATGGGTAGAACAGCTATAAGTCGGTGGTTGTACTTTGGAAATAGCTATTATGCATGGAAAAGATAAGCTCCACCACCTTCGCACAATGACATTAATGTCTATCTCTTCTCCCTGTTTTACCTCCATTCACTCGGGTAACCCTTCGTGCACTTTGCTCCTGTGTATACTATGACCAAAACCATGGCTCGTTCACCATGTGCTCGGCTCCATGGCACCGGTGGTGCGAATAGAACCGAACGACAGCCAAGCCTTACTGTTATTTGACAATTCCCAGAAGGACTTGGAGGATAACGGTTGGCTTACTTTCGTGCAGAGATTTGAGGGTTTTAACTTACTGGTGGCATAGAAGTTTTCTCTGACGTTTGATGGCTATAGAGCCAAGGTGGGTGACATATAGTTGGAAATCGATGAGAAGTTTATTAGTTCTGCTAAGGGTTACCCTCCTCGGGACAACGTTGGTTCAAAAATTCGAAAGTGGAAGAGGTTCCATGGCCACTACTGTTCGTCTCGCGAAAGGTCACTTCCTGTGACAGAGGTATGTCCATCTCTGCACTTAAACCATGATGGCACGATACTTTGATAGTGGTCAAACAGTTCGTGACCTGTGAAGGTCGATATGGACTCGTGTTTCTCTACCACCTGTGTTTGTTAATGATTTTTATGGGATACTCATTGAATATGCCCTTTTACTTTCAGTGTAGCCTATATAAAATGTCTAAAAGGTTTAAAAGGGAGAAGGTCGATAGTAGCCTGTTCCATCATGGACTAATTAAACTTATCATTGTTTATCACTTAAGTTTACATGGTGATAGCTGGAGAGCTTTCATCGCTCAAAATGGTTTTGATGACACAGACCCTGTCCAGGTTGACAAGCCTGTGGTTAATGAAACCAACGTCCAGCCACTTGTGCCCTTACATGTCCTACTTCCCTCTCCTAAACCCTCGGTCGACCTTGACATTGATTTACCAGACATTGTGGTAGAGAAGGCTGAGGCTATTAAAAATCCTACGAGCAAAAGAGCCAAGGCAAACCCTACTATTATTGCTAAGGGTAAAAAGAACGCTCAGCTTATTTCGAGGATGGCTAAAAATTAACCTAAACCCTCTGTCGAGTAGAAGCCCATAGTCCTTAGTGAGGATTTGGACTCTGACGTAGAACGTTTTTTAGCCAGTGAGTACCCTTACTCACAGGGTTTATGCCCCGAGCCACCTTATGATTTCGTTTTGAATCTTCCCCCTTGCCTAAGAAATAATCCTAGCTACCCCGGTATCAAACTGCCTAACGAAACCCTTGGCAATGTAATCAAACCCTCACCTGTTCTTTCGAAATCCATACAGTCGTCCTGTGACCAATGTGATTTATGGCTAGAACGATACTACATCGACATTCCCATACTCCAATCGAAGATCCAATCACTGGAAGATCGAATTGCAGTATTGACCCGTCAAACAAACCAGCTCCAAGCAACTGATAGGAAGCAGAAGACAACTGGCTCCATTTTTTTCAAGAATGTTGAATCAGCCACAGCCGTTATCAACTCCAAATTGTCATGATTAAGTTGTTTGCTCGCCATACAGGTATGATTTTCGATATCATTTTAGTTTTGTGAATGACCAAGATTAATATAGTGATTGGAATTTGGTTTTCAAATAGCTATGTTTATATTTCGAAATGGCTCTGTCATAATGTGTTCATCCTGTATACATTTTGCTTTGCTAAAAATAAATGAAATTTCATTTTGAATACATGATTTGATCCTTACCAGTTTAGACACTGATAGATTTTTATCGGATTTGATTGGTCTTTGTTTGGATTTGATTTGTTCATTTGTCTGATTGAGTTAACGGAACTGATGGTTGCTTTCAATTGAATTCATTTTGTATCTACTTTGAACAGGAAGTTTTTCATGCTCAATTTAGAATGCAATCACGTTTGGATTTGATTTCATTATGGTTTGTATGCTGTGATTGGAAAACGATTTCAATGAGTTCTGTTGTTACGATCTTTTAATATATGCTCTGTCATGTAATCTTCTAAGAAAAGGAATACAACTCTGTTTGGTTTCAATTTGGAAAAAACTACTCTGTTTCGTATGAAAATGATGCTCTCATTTAAGCCTGTGTAAATGTTTCTGAATCGTGGAATGGCTTAGATTCATAATAACTATATTAAAACCTTAACTGTTTGATTTTCTCTTATTCTGATTGGATTATCTCATATCTCAAATTGGCAAGATTGTTTTATGAGTTGGATTCGTATTATAATTACTGCTCTATTTGATTTGTGAAATGAAATGGTCGACCTAGGTTATCTGTATCAAATCCGGTTTTAATTCGTTTGAATGGAATGATTTTGATCAAAGTCAATCGATATTGTTTGCCCAATTTTCATTAACAAACGATCAGATAATTCTTACGAATTCTGTTACTGATTAATTGATCCTGTTATGATTTCATTTGAATTGATTTGCGCACCAGTTTGAGTTAATCCACTCGTGGCATGAATCGTTTGCTATGACATTGCAGTTATAACGATTTGAAAATGATATTGTTTGGATTCAATCGTATCTCCTGTTGATAAGGTAGCATAACAATTGCCTACGATTTGTTTTGATTATATCAGTTTCAAATTGATATCAAACGATTTCACAACTGTTGATTATGATTCTGTTCGTTCAATTTTATGGTAACAAAAGAAACAGAGTAAGCGTATCTCTGTAACCATTTGATTGACCTTGATCCTTTTGATTTTGAATGGTGTAACAATTGCAAATTGATTGATTCATTTTCAAATAGCTATTGGATGATTAATTGAATTTAATTCTTTGAAAGATTTTCAATTGATTTTAATGCTGATTCTATGTCTTATTTATAGCAGCTACAGAATCGCAAGATTCTGTAGCTAGTCTATAGAATTATATTTTTATTATTTTATTAATAAAGGATCCTTCTAACTTGTCCATTTTTTACCCTTTTTAGGTAAATTCGAATTGCATGAGACATGCTGGACAGTCTAGGGGATATTTGTGTGTTTAGCTTTATTGTAGGTTCCTAGTTTAGTTAAACTTGGGATATCTTCCCAGATTTTATGTAGACAGTTTTGATAACTTCCACAAGGAGGTTTTACCTTGTGGAAAACATTTAAATACTTATTATTTTTGTAATAAGGATCATCCTCACTTGTGGGAGAAATAGGCTATGGATTTCTAATACAAACTGAGACAGCAGTTGATGTTCTGCTACAGCTTTCGCTTTCATAATATCAATCTTTTGTTTCAAGTTTATGCATTTTATTAGCAATTGATTATAGACTACTTTAGCTATCATAGTCTTTTGCAAAATGATGTGATTTAAATTAATATGATCCATGTCTGACTTTTTCAATATTTAAAAACACAGCAATTACTGTATTCAGTTAATGAATGACCGATTTCTCTTCTTCATCAATTGAATTATTTTGTATAAGTCTTTGCATACGGGTTTATCTAACTGTGGAGATTTATAAATCATATGATTGTTGTGATTTTTATGTCTTGTTTGTCCTGTAATCACACTTGAAGAGCACTGCAGCTATCGTTTAGGAGCAGCTCCTGGATAATTCGGTGCGGGTTTCCTCCCTCCGATCAGCTAAAACAATCATCATACACAGGGCAAATATGGAGCATTTCTCCAGGTCAGTTTGTAATTTATTTTCATTAATTTGTTAGTATACTATTAGTATTTTAGTTAGATATATTTGTAGTTCAGATTAGTGATTTGGTTTAGTTACTTTTATGTTTTATCTCTTGTTCATAAAATTATAAAATCAACAAAATATCTTTCTCTGTGTTAGGGCAGAATATAAATGAATTTTTCCAGGTTTTATTTAAATCTGTAAATTGTAGATATTGTACATTTTGTGAATAAGTTATATTTCAGTTAGTAGTTAGATAGTTAATTAGTTAGAGTTAGTATAGTATTAGTTAGTAGATTGTATATATATAGAATAGTTAGATTAGTTTAGTTTGTTTTAATAATTAGTTTTAGTTTAGTTTGTTTAATAGTTAGTTTTTGTTAGATTAGTTTATTAGTTTGTTTAGTTAGATTAGTTAGTTTAGAATAGTTTTTCTTTTTGTTTTCTTAGGACCTTAGATCGGCTAACGGAGCCACTAAACCCGTCAGGGTGGTTCATCCCAAACTTCTTGGGTTATTAGACAACCCCGAACCGGTTCCACTCTTCCAGTTGATGGACGGTCGATTTCGCCCGTCAACAAAAGGTCAAAGATCAAGGTAGAAGAAAGGGAGAAAATAGCAAAGGAGCAACTGAAATCTTCAAAAGATAATCTAGACATCTTGCAAGTACAATGGAAGAAATGTTGCATAGGATTATCATAAGAGAACAACTTGTTGTTCAAAGGCATCATGTCCCATTGACTACAAAGAATTAAAGGGCCATTGTTCCCAAACACTTTGCATCTCACCCTTGGCATCATGGATTGGAAAATGATCATTTCATGTATTCAATTCACAACCCAGCTGAAGATGAAACTCCAACTCAACTTGCGAGGAACAACCAGCTGATATGATATGCATGTTTGATGACATTTCTTACCTGGATAATCTACCCAAGTATGATCAGTATGATGATGATTATGCGGTTGAAATAGATGTTGATTGTTCAAAGAAACCAGTGGCATGTTTATGGGAAAAGGAGGATCAGTTGCAACTTAGATATGAAAATCGACCTGTGCATAGCAATTATGACAGCAATGAGAAAAATGCAAAAAAAATCAGAGTAAGTGGAAAGACTTTACCCTTAGGTTTCTCTTCATTTCAAATTCTGAGAGAAAATCATAAGCAAATCTTTGATAGTGAAGATGAAGAATGTTTTGATCACTTAGTTGAAGATGTCATTGATGATATGGAAGTTGTTCTTGATCCAATTTTACATTCCTTGAGTTACATTGATCTTTAGATAGAGTATGAATTAATACATTATAACTCTATACCATTAACCTTCAATTCATTTCAGTTTTTGAAGAAAAATTTTAATCATGTCATGGATGATAAGCACATAGAAGATGAGGAACTTTCATTGGAACCAATGCAACAAACATCTTAGTTCCTAAAAGATCCAACATCTGATGTGTTGGATGACTTGTGTTGTCAAAGTCATGGTTCATTGGCCAGCCATGAACTTAAAAGAGGTTATGATAAAGACATGATTAGGCAATCAGTTGCATGGTCGGTTTCAGCAGGAGTCTCATTTCAATGTTCAACAAAAAATTTGCATCCATATCAGGTACTTTATAATGATGTAAAAAGAATATGTGTCATACCCAATTATGACCATAATTTTGTTGAAAGTCAAGAAATAGGTCATGTCTTTCTTGATCCCATAGCATACTACATGGAATATTTTTTCAGCATAAAAGATCAATTATGTTTTTAGCAGTGGCCATTACACTTTGCAGTTTCGAATCTATGGACAAAGGGTCAATTTGTCCTATTGATTGTGCTGACAAGCAGTCAAACAATCCACTTGTTTCAATAGTTAGTTGACTGGCTTCATTGGCATTTTTGTCTTCTTTGATTCAACATGATTTTCAGCAGTATAGGGTAGATACTAGTTTGAATAAGCTCAGCCATTTGAGCATATTTTTCAGCAGTGTGCAAATAAGTTCATCTCTTTTAGCATCCCTTTCAACAATTTTTCAATTTCAAATTTTAGTCTTCAGTTTGATGTGGTCTCAATTGAAAGATCGACACATGTACAAGTTGCAGAATAAGATTTTAGGATCAGCACAATGGATAAATCACGGGTCTACATGTTCATATTTCAGTGGTTCTTGCCACCTCCTGAAAGAGCTTCCATCCCCAAATGGAGCCTATGTTGGGGTTCTATAATCATAGGTAACTTGATTCTTCAGTTGTTTATTTGGCGTTGCCCCCGTGATGAAGACATCTGGCTTGCTAGGCTCAGTTGATTCCATTTCCCCCTCCATCTATTTTTCCTGATCCTTCATCACCCTGTCGCACCCTTCATGCCCTCGCCCTCCATTTTTTCACCCCTCCATCGTTTTCATCCCTACATGCATAAACAAGCTTAGGATAAAAAACATTAGGTTAATAATAAATGGTTAGTGGCATTTTTCAATGCTAATTAGCTTAATAAAGTTATTTTATTAGATTATTTTAATAAGATAATTAATAATGAATAAATAATTAGATTAATTAATAATTAGTAATTAGGTTAGCTTTGTTTAGGTTAAAAAATTAAGTTATATAATAATATGTTAAAATTTAAAAAAATATTACTAACCATGAATAATTAATTTAAAAAAACATAATAATAATACAAAATATAATAATAAAATACAAATAAAAACCAAACTATGTAA
>JASDQU010738583.1:45041-58182 GCA_032191745.1 Picea mariana | reverse complement strand
GGTTTGGCTATTATAGCAGGCACAGGAGTTGGCACATGCACTTCAGGTAATGGGTCATTAGGGATTCCCATTCCTCTATGAATCAATAATCCTATGAGTCTGTGATTGGAAAGACAATTCATGGGGTCCTTGGATTTCTTAACAAAGTGAGCCATATTATGCAAGCAATGAAGAAGGTAATAGGGAATGTTTATTATCTTCCAATGTCACAAATGTGACAATAGAACAAAATCAAAAAAATAAACAACTTGGTATCTCCCTTCGCATTTAATGTACCTTTTGACAAATTCTGATACCTTCCCCCATGGCTCTGGTAAGGAACTGACATTTGCACCTCGGCTTTTCGTCTGTACTCGCTCATTGCCCATGAGAAAACCCCTTTGTGCATCAGGAAGATGTTATTTCCTGTTAAACCATTTTGCTCTTGTGGTTTGCAACCCTATCACAATGGCTATGTTCTCTTCTATCACTAGAATTCGTACTCTGTGCACCATTGAATAGTCATCTGCGAGATTCTGACTAAACTCTAAGACTTCTGCTTCATTAAAACCCTACAACTTCTTAAAATAAGAAATCCATCCAACCTACAGAAATATTTGATAAACATCCGAGTGCAGCAGCAATGCGTCTAGATTTTATGGTTCATATCTCACGGGCATTCCTCCCATGATGTTGTGTTTGTATTCGACAGTGAATTAGGAGGAGAAACCGGCACCTAAACTAGAGACAGAGCAAGGTCGATTGTGCATTTCCATGAAGAGCGCAGTGTCGCAACAAAAATAAGCGTGGTTGAAAGGTGGCGGAGGTGAAATATAAAAAGGGATTTTTTTGTTAGGTTAACGTGGATTTTTCATTCCCCCCCAACTAATCTGATTGGCTCACAGTTTAACAAAATTAGGACAATCGACAAGTAGGAATCAAAGCGTGCTTTCATATCTATATCACTTAGACATGTAATATTAGTAGCGGACCTCATAACTAACCGCCTGAACTTATCTGCCGGAGTAACTGCACTATCCAACCGCCATTTGAGCTACATGGAATAGATGTAATAATGAGAGATGGCTTTGGAACGTGAGAAATGATGATATGACAAGTGGAGTATAAGTGGAGTCCTTTCTGTGCTTGAACAGTTGGAAAGTTGCAGATGTGGAGTTAAGTAATGATGAAGCGACTCTTGTTGGGACAAAGAGAGCATAAAGTATTTATGGCAGAAATTTGGACAAAACAACAATGTTGTCGTATGTAGAAATGGCAGAAATGCTAAAGAAGGTGGGTGAAGCAGCATAGAAAATATCCAAAAGGGATAATAGCAGTAGGTGTATCAGCAGATATTTTGGTCGTGATGGTGGAATTAGGTGTATTAGTATGTAAATTGGCCAATTTGTCATAAAAAAGTGTAACAGCATGCAAGGAAAAAGAGTCAGGAATGCGGTCGACATATGGTCATGTGGTCAAAAAATGGTGTAACTAGACATGGTCATGCAGTTGGAAAAACAGTGTAACAGCACATGGTGTAATAGCATGTAGCCTCTCTGAACAGAGAATCACTTAGTTTTTAAGAAGATTTTCAACTTCCAGAAACTAATCCTTTGGCTTCTTATGTTGTAATCTACCTTTTTGTTCTTCAATTTATCTGCACACAAGCAAGTTCCTGATACCTTTCTAGGCTGAATTTATTAACGAAGAATAAAAATTTTGAAAAAGAGAATAGAAAAATTCAATTTCGCAGATTTAATTTATATACAATGTTTTATTGAAAAATTGAAAAATTCTAAGGGATAGAAGGGGAAGGAGCAAGCTCCTTTTCCTTCAAAAATTGATAACCTATATTGGCTGCACATCTAGATGTAAATTCTGTCTTGGAAAGTGGACGTTGATACAGGAACAAGCGATGAACATTTGCATGCAACTGTATATTTGATCCATCAGTAGTGATCAACCTGACTGTCCCATTGGGGAAAACAGTGTCCACCTCATAATTTACTAACCATCATGTGCACAGCTTGCCCTAGAATTCTTTAAAGCGTGAATCATACAACAGAGCCCAATCTCCCTTTTTTAACAATTTCTTCTTGATGACTTGTTCATGCCATTTTGTTCTCTACTATTGAATCATTATGGTTTGATCAATATCATCTAAATGCTTCTCATCTAGCTCTTTGAGCTGCTGCAGTCTGGCCTTCTGTGCCATAGTCAAGTCAAGGTTGACTATTGATGCAGTTCTTAGGGTTTGGATTTCGAATTCAATGGGGAAAACAAGGCTCTTTCCATATACCAGCTCGTAAGGAGAAAAACCAGTTGTGTTCCTCCAAGTAGTTCGATAAGCTCATAGAGCTTCATGCAATCTGTTAGACCAATCCCTATGATGTGGCCTCACTTTCTTATTAAGAATAGCTTCTATGACGTTGTTAGTACTTTCTACCTGGCCATTACCTTGTGGATGGTATGGAGAAGTTGTTCTATGCAAAACATGATATTTATTGAGGAGGGCTTCAAACTTATGTGATGTCAAAGGTGGTCTCCCATCAGTTACTAATTCTTTGGGAACTCCAAACCTAACAAAGATATATTCAAACAAGAATGCTAAGAAAACTTCTTCTAAGGCCCGGATGAGTGATTTTGCCTCTACCCACTTGGTCATGTAATCTGTACAGACCAATATATAGACTTTCTGATTTGAAGGTGGGTTAATGGGCCCTATAAAATCCATGGCCTATATCTTAAAAGGCTCTAACACTACTTGAGGTTGAAGAGGCATCTCATCCCTATGATGTGGCTGACCCATGCATTGGCAATTGTCACAATCTTGGACATATTTCTTCGCATCTTGAAATATTGTGGGCTAGAAATAGCCCATCCTCAAAATTTTATGCCCAGTCCTTTTATCAGCAAAATGACCTCCATAAGGGCCATCGTGGAAAGCTTTAATTAGATCATAAACTTCATCATCCCTCACACATCTCATGATTTCTTGATCCAGGCATGTGTAGAAAAGGTATCCCTCTATCCAACTATACCGAGCACTCTTCTGAATGATATTCCTTCTTTCTCTTGGAGATAGATGTGGAGGCATCTTCACTGCAACCAAATAATTAGCAATGTTTTCATACCAAGGTGAGTGATCAGATACTGCAAACAAATGTTCATCTAGAAAGGAATCATCTACCGGTGAATTATCATCATTTATATGCAGTCTTGAGAGAAAATCAGTAACCACATTTTCTTTCCCTCATCTATCTACTATAGTGATGTCAAATTCTTGAAGTAATAACAACCATTTTGTTACTCTGGCATTAGTAATAGGTTTATTCATCATATATTTAATTGTTGTATGATCAGTATGAATAAAAGTAGGATAACCAATGATATAATGCCTGAATTTATTGATCGCATAAACTACTTCCAATAATTCTCTTTCAATAACTATATAATTTAACTCTGCAGGAGCCATGTTTTTGTTGATATAGTAGATAGCATAAGGATACTTATCCTCTTGTTGCCCAAGTACTGCACCAATTGCAGTGTCTGAGACATCTAAAGAAATGTGAAAAGAAAGAGCCCAATTGGGCCCTCTTAAAATGGGAGTTGTGGACAATTTTTTTTTAAGATCTACAAAAGAAAGTTCACAATTGTCATTCCAATGAAAGTCAACATCTTTTGTTAATAGAAAAAATAAGGGAGATGCAAGTTTGGAAAAAAAATTAATGAATCTCCTGTAATATCTAGCATGCCCTAAAAAACTTCTTACCTCTTTTTGAGTTGATGGGGTTGGAATGTCCAAAATTACCTAGATTTTGGCTGGGTCTACCCAAATTCATGCATAAGAAATGAAGTTTCTGAGCACCACACCTTCACTCATCATCATATGAAATTTTTATGTACTTAGAGAAAGACGAGATTGTATACATATTTTGATCACTTTTTCCAGATTAGTCAAAGATTCATTGAAATCAGTACCATAAGGTGTAAAATCATCCATGAATATTTCCATACATTCGTTCACCATATCCAAGAAAATACCAATCACAGCTCTCTAGAAAGTGGCTGGTGCATTACACAAGCCAAATCGGAGAACCTTGTAGGCAAATCTACCCCAAGGGCTGGTAAAGGTGGTCTTATCTTGGTCATGTGGAGCAATTTTTATCTGGTTATAGCCACTAAAGCCATCTAGGAAAGAGAAAAACTTTTTCCCAGATAGGTTGTCTAGAACTTGATCGATAAATGGTAGAGGGAAATGATCCTTCTGCATGACCTTATTCATGGATCTATAGTCCACACACACTCTTCACTTACCATTCATTTTATGTACAATAACCAATGGTAAAACCCACTCACTGTCTGATATAGGGTATATGAAGCCAACATTTAGAAGTTTTTGTAGTTCTTCTTTAACGATCTCTTTAAGATTAGGGTTCATCCTCCTTTGGGCTTGGCAAATGGGTTGGCATTATTCCTTCATGTATATATGGTGGGTGCATAGGTCAGAGGAAATCCCTTTCATACCCATATAATCCTAGGCAAAATGCTTCCTTATAGTCAAGCAATAACTTCATCAAACAGTGAGTTTCAGCAGAAGATAAATCGGGATTGATGTTCAGGGTCTTTCCAGGTTCGATTTCTACAGCGATGATCTTAGAACTCACTTTAGTAAATAATTCAGTTGTTTCAGTAATGGTTGTTTCAGTGTTTGTTTTTACAATGGTTGTTGTTTCAACTAAATTAATTTGATTTACAGCAGTTTCAGAAAACAATTATGGGCTCATTCCTTCCTGGGGGATAGGGTTGAAGATTCTACTTAATAGGTGATGTGTGTTCTGTGTAACAGCAGAGGGGTCACAGATAAATCAATTGATTAACTCATCCTCTGTATCGTCTTTGAAACTTAGGGCTTTTACTATGGTTAACACAGGAAGATCTCTTTCATCCTCAATGTCCATCCATAAAGAATTTTTGGGTTCCACACTAGGTGTAGCATGAGGATAAAGGGTAAGTTTCTTGGTGTCATAACCATCAAAGATAGTCATTGAACTAGATCTACAACCAATGTAAGAATCGGATGTAGCTAACCAAGGTCTTCCTAGAATTAGAGGGTGGCCTCTTAGATGGGTTTTGGGTTGTAATATGACAAAATCGGCAGGATACTCCCATGAGTCAACTGAAATAACTAGATCATCAATTATTTTTTCTAGTCGGATGGTAGAACGATCAGCTAATTCTAAGACAATAGGAGTAGGTCGGACTTGCATTCTGAGTTATAACAATTGTGTAGTCTCTATTGGCATAATGTTAATTTCTGCCCCTAAATCAACTAACACATGGGAAATAAATGTTTGTCCAATCTTGACAGTAACTGTAGGGTTTCCTGGATCGCCATATTTAATAGGTGGGGTTTTTCCTAACATTAGTTCAGACAATTCTCCCACTACATGTACTTTGAGGGGGTCCCTAGGTTTATTTCCAGGCCTTTGATGTAGAGGTATCTCAAATTATTCACATAAATAGGGACATCCCTAATCGCTTGCAATAATGGAATGTTAACATGCAAATTCTGCAATTCTCCTAAGAGATTGAAGGATGGTAAATCCACAGTTTTGGTAATTTCTAGTCTTTAAGGGAATGGGGGATCTGCTAATTCTATGATCGGTTGGTCAATTTCTTCTGTATCAAAAAATGGTTATTCCCCTAATTCCTTGTCTAATTTTGAACATGGAGCATCTTCAATTATTGGCTCGACTATTCTCCCTTATCTCAATTTCATCTCATCACAAGGCATAGGAGTAATAAATAGAGTTGTCACATTGTGTATATCGATATTCTGAACGGCCTTATTATTTGGATTTGGGTTAGGTTGCATAGGTATATCAGGTCTCAAGGGAGGATTGTTTTGTGTGGCATTGGGAGGTAACTACAACTATTGCTGGTGGTACTGAGGTTGGAACTATTGTTGATAGGGGTTCGGTTGCTCATGGTTTTGATAAATAAGATGTTGTTGAGGGATTCTCCAATATGGGTTCCATTTCCCAAGGTGATTATATTGTTTGGGCATAGGTAACCATGCATTGGGATCCTGATAAGGAGGTGGAATCTGATTCAGAGGGTGGGCATTCATATAGCCATATTTAAGTTGTTTGTTCATATTATTCTAATAATTAAGTGCTGCAGGAGAGAATTGAGAGTTTGTACCTTGACCTAGTGGTTTCCATTGTCTCCTCTGTGTAATTAGATATGCAGCCTCTACTTCCTCATTAGTCACCTTCATTGATTCTTTTACACCTGGTAAGGAGGGAAATTTGTCAGTGGGATGATCCAATTCACAGATAAGACATACCTGAACATTGTTCAATGGGCACTCCCTTTTTGGATGTTTGTCTCTGCACTTCGGAAAGAAAATGGAAAATGCCTTTTCTACTTATGCTTGTCTCTGTTTAATCTACAGAGTATCAATTTGTGAAGAAAAAGAATTAATCATCTATGTTTTGAAATATTCTAATAGATTACCTATTTCTGCTCTGGCTGCCCCTCCATTGGCTGATTTTTGTACCCTTGAAAAAGTGGTATCCTTCGTAGCTGAGTTATTCCTTGTAGATCCTCGAGAGCATCTTTTACAAAGATTTATAATGTCATCATAGGATTCCTTAGATATATCTCCCTTTCCCAGCATATTCAGCATATCTAAACAATCTTCTCTAACTCCTTTTAGCAAAATAGTTTTCAGAATTTCCTTACTCACATCCAAATGTCGATACCTTTGTATATTATACTAGAGTCACTCCACAAAATCTTCAAGGGTCTCATCCTCCTTCTGAGACATTTTGAACAATTCCTCTCTTTGTTCCCTTGTTCGGTAGTAGTCTTGGTACTTGTTGAGGAAAAGATGCCGCATTTGTCCCCATGTTGAAATATTCTGTCCTCCAAGGCTCATGAACCATCTTAATGCATTACCCTTCAATGTAGCTGGAAACAATTTAAGATTCTGCGCAGTGGTAGTGTAGTCATATCTTCTGCACAGAATATCAAATTCAAATAGAAACTCATCTGGATCCTCTGTAGATAATCCATGAAAATTTGGCAGAGCTGAGAGAGGTATGTTTTTCATAGGAGCTATCCCTCATGTGGGAATATCAGAAATAGGAAAGACCGGGGTAGAGATTGTATTTTCATCATTTTCCTGATCTTCGTTGTTTGGTGGATTCTCATGGTGGAACTCTTCTTCATTGTCCCCTTGATTTTCCATATGTACTATTTCTCTCCACTCAATATGGACAGCATCCCAGTCTTCTTTAGTGACTATCTATTTGTTGATTTGATAAACCGCTTCTTCTAGATTTTCCCTGTTCCGCACTACACTTCCTTGATCTTCAATATTCTCCAGTGTTGCTTGTTGATTTGTTGGTGAAAAATATTCATCTTCAGCCCCTGATAAAAATGATGTCTCAAAATGGGGTAATTCTGATGACTGAGGAATATGTCTTCTTGGAGGATTTGAAGGGTGAAAGATAGATCTTGAAGAAGAATTTGCTCTGGCTATAATCTCATCAACAAAGGTTGGCCTTCCCAGTGTAGGGTTCCTTCCTACACATCCTCTGGTACCTGTAGGGTTAGTATTTTTGGGGATGCATCCTCTTGTTCTTCGATTCATGCAGACTAATCATTCCTAAGAAAAGAAAACTAATGTGCTTACAAGAATCTCTAATTATATTCCCCGGCAATGGCACCAAAATGTTGGGCACTTTAATTGTCTAAATAAATAGATAATTAAGGTGTTCAATATAAATTGTCAAACCCAGGGAATTTTTGTTATTGCAAGATAATTATGCACAGTCTATGCTAGATTGATGAAAGCAAACTCTAATCAAGTTGCAGTATTGAAGGAAACAGAGTTTTGAAAACTGAACATTAACACAAGTTGACGACACATTTGGATTTCTAATCTACCGTTGCATAGTTGAAATCTAAATTGAAGAGTGTATAAGAATCCTGTATTATCTATTTTATTCTTGTAGAAGGGAATTATGTGCTAATTGCCAAGAAGAAATCTACTTTAATTGCACGAAGGAAATTCACACTTCTAATTACTTTTACTTGAAAGCAAAGTTTTACCTAGTGCATAAATATGATTCTCCAGCAGTATACAACACTTAACTTCTAATTCTCCTGAGACACACTGATGCGCATTTGACAGGAAGGGACTGGACTATAACAACAATTGTACTCTAAGAATGCTTAACAGATTAATCACACAAATCAAATTAACTAATCTAAGACTCAAAACATCAAAACAGAGGGGAGTCTATGAGGAAGGTGGGCCCTTTCCTTCTCACTGAATCCAGTTGAAAATAGGCTACAATAGGTTAAAGAAAATCAATGCACTTCTTTATTGATTCGCAAAAAGGGTTCATATACAATATGTTCTTTCTTCACTCTCTGTTCCACAACTATCTTTCGGTGTCAATGATTACAAAAGATCTACTATTTAAAGACAAAGTCATTTAGTTCAAAATGGACTCAGAACAGCCTTGAGAATCCCATATTCTCAAGTTGTTCGTAAGATACAAGAGATCTGTCATATTCACCAAATCTGGAAAAAGAATCAGCGTGAGCCAAAACATGTAACAGCAGAGGATCATTCTTCAGGATTCGACTTTCAGGATCGGTGGCCATTTGTTGCAGCGAGTGTAACAGCTTTTAGGATTGGTGTGCATCTGTTGCAGTTGGTGTAACAACTTCTAGGATCAATGGACGTATGTTGCAGCAAGTATGACAGCTTCCAGAAAAGGTGCGCAGTTGTTGTAGTCATGTAAAATCATGCAAGATTAGCACACAACTATTAAAATTGGTGTAATAACAACAATCTTTCTTCAAGTCTTGGTTGTTCTACACATTTTGATCATTAGTTGCACATTTATGGGTAAAATATGAGAAATCCTACTAATCAAATGTGTTAAGTAAATAAGAATATCAAAGCAAGATTAATGACTCATACCTTGGGAAAAAGGGTCTTGGCAGCATTAAAGTAGGCATTTAGCATAGAAATGATAAGGTTGAAAGGGTAAAAGATATAGTGAAAAAGGGACATTTCTAGGTCCTAACAGATACCAACCAAGGAACCCTTTCGCAAGGGGATTCTTGTGCTTTTCCTTTCTTTGGAAACGTTAGTGTCCCTTTGATGGCCACTTTGTACATTCCTGGGTTGAATGTAGGACTATCAGTTTGGTTGGGTACCATTCCAAATGTCCTGAATGCTCTTGATGCTTCTCAATTAAGAACTTTATGTCATGGGAACCATGTTGATGTTCCTTCGTCAACGAGGTCTTCTCCTCGTCCTCTCACCTCTGGTGAAAGTACAGTTACTAGTAACCAGAATTCTAGACAAAATAGAAAGAGGAATGATAGGAAGAAGAAATCACCAACATTTGTGAGGCATGCTAGAGATAGGTCCTCAACCTTTGCAATTCATGTTGAAGACTAGCACCCAGACTCTGCAAGTCATGCTAGGGGAAAGCACCCAGCCTCTACAAGTCATGCTGGAGGCAAAATTCTAGTCACTTCTAGTCATACTGAAAATTGGTCTGTAGCCTCTATGAGTCATGTTATCGACCCATCACCAACCCCTACAAGTCATGTTGGAGATGTGAAACTATCCACTGCTATTCATGCTGGGGGCATTGATTCTGTTGAGAAACCTAGATGGATAGGACGTAAGCCTAATTTCCCTTGTAATATTTGCAAGGAGATCACCTTACTCATTTATGCCCTCACCTTCCAGAGGTACAAATATTGTGGTCCCTGTCTACAAGCTCTTTTGATTCTGAGTTTTCTAAGGTTTTCTCACAGTCTATTCATCCATTGGTTGAGAAAGCGGTCATGCCAATGCAGTCATCAACTGATCCCGCTCCTTTTTTGGGGGGTGAGGTGCCTTTAGACCATGTTTTCTTGCAGACTATTCAGCCATTAGTTGAGAAAGTGGTCACACCGATGCAGTCATCGGTCGATCCCACTCCTCCTTTGGGGGCTGAGGTTCCTTTAGACCATGTAGTCTCACAGACTATTCAACCTTTGGTTGAGAAAGTGGTCATGCTAATGTAGTCATTGACTGATCCCACTCCTCTTTTGGTGGGTGAGGTTCCTTTAGGCAATGTAGTCTCGCAGCCTATTCATCCTTTGGTTGAGAAAGTGGTCATGCCGATGCAGTCCTCGGCTGATCCCACTCTTCTCTTAGAGAGTGTCGAGTCTACCAAAGTGGTCACACCGATGCAGTCTTATGTTGATCCCACTCTTCTCTTAAGGAGTGATGTGTCTACCAACTATGTTTTTAGCATTTCCAGTTCAGTACTTTCATAACAAGGGGGCATTCCACTCACTTCGAACACACCCCCTCCAAGCCCTAGGATGGTTTCCTTTGATTGGAATGACCTTGTTGAGCCTCGTATTCCTTCTTCTGCACCTTTTCAAATAAGGGTTGAAGTCAATTCAACAAAAATTTATCAATGTATTGTGGATGAAGGAGCCTCTACAAGTATTTTATCATCCTCAGTTTGGAAAGTCTTGGGATCTCCCAAGCTTCTGTCTGCTTCGCATGAGTTGTTGGCTTTTGACAAACATCCTAGTGAATATTTGGGGGTTCTTCCTCAGTTTCCTATCTCTTTAGGTGGGAAGAATGTCCTTGTTGATGTTATAGTGGTGCAAGGCCCGTTAGATTTCAATATTCATCTTGGGCGTGATTATGTATATGCTATGAATGTTGTGGTGTCTACGCTTTTTTGGGTGATGCATTTCCCTCACAATGGAAGCATTGTCACTATCGACCAGCTAGCATCTGATAATAACCATCCTAATTCGGCATTATTTCAAGCTACCCCTTTATGTGTTCCTAGTGCTCTTGTAGACTCTTCCTCACCACGGGTTAATTATGTGGCGTCTTATTCCCGATGTTCAATTGCTTCTGAGAAGGAACTTGTGCAATCATGTTTTTCTTATCGAGACTTGGTCACAACAATTGATCCATTGGTTTATCCAATGGGGGCATGGGAGCCCTTTCTTCCCCCTCTTGGTCCAAGTGATCTTGAGTCTCCTTTTGAGTCTGATCACATTGTTTGTATATCCTCAAGCCCTCATGCTTTTGATTTTTCAGTGATAGACTATGCTAGTCCTAGTGAGAGCCTCCATCGTCATATGGAATATGGTTAGTTTACTTCACCCTTTGGTACTGTCGACCCTCGTTTGCGTGATTTATCAGATTTTTAATTGCCTTCAGATGAGGCTATCCTTGAATCCATGACTACGATTTCTATATCGTGGGAGGACTTACACCATGGTTTGTGTTTTCTTCCCTTTTGGGAGACTTTCCAAGTTGACTATCGAATAGACTCTTGGTTTGAGCCTAGCAGTGGGCTCTACCTGAACCAATTTCATACATGATTCGTATCCCCCTAGAGTCTTCTTTAAGCCCTTTTCAGACTCTATAAACATGAAAATATTTCTGAGGGATCTTGTTGTCCTTCACGCTCACCAGACTAAAATTTGAAGGCACGTCTGTCTAGCAGTAGTTTACCCCTTTTTCGGTCTGGATAGTCATTTGTACGAACAAAGGTATACTCTAGGAACTCTAATTTTCTAGAAGAGTATCCTCAGGTATACGTTTACCCCTTTTTTAGGCCTAAGGGACTAAATTTACGAAAAATGAACCCCCAAAGAATCCATAGTTAAGCTCTTTTCAAACTCCCTAAAATTGAAAAGATAGCTGAGTGACCTTATTCCTTCACACTCGTTAAACTGGTCTAGAAGAAAATCCTCTACGGAGTCCATAGTTAATCTCTTTTCAAACTCCTTAAAATTGAAAATATCATCAAGTGACCTTGTTCTTTCACACTCGTTAATTGGCTCAGAAAAACATCTACTGGCATGAGTTTATCCCTTTTTTCGACCTGTAGATTAAGGAGGAAAAAGGTACACCTCGGGAGATTCATCTCACCGGGAGAGTTCTCCTAAGCAAATTTCACTTTTTTTGAGCTAAGGAGACTAAATCTAGAAAAAGGAAATGAGTCCATAGTTAATCTCTTTTCAGACTCCTTAAAATTGAAAAGATTGTTGAGTGATTTTGTCTTTGTCACACTCGTTAAAATGGTTTTGAATAGACGTATTTTCGGTGCTAGTTTACCCCTTTCTCGAACCGACTAGACTACGTTTGAAAAAGGTACCCCAGTGGAGTCTTCTTTTTCATTTTTTCAAACTCTCTAAAAATGAAAAACCATCGATCTTACCTTCTCTGGGATCGTTTGAAATTACATAGAAGGACGTTATCATTGCTTCCTATTAATCGCATTTGCATCTCTGCATATTTGACCTAATGCCGAATCCATGTTGCTCTCAATTGAACCTTTGAAGCATGCCTTATATGCAAGCCTTGTATCACTTTGCCTTTGCATCTTGACACCTTCACCCATGGAAGAATTTTCCCGAGTGTCATTTCCCTACACATGTCTCCTTGCTCTAAGAATTAGTATGTTCCTTGCGCTTGGAACTAGTATTCTTGTGACACTCGTTTCTCCTTTGTAACGTAGCATTCTTTTATTCTTTTTCAAGATTTTCAAAATTATTGAAAAAGACAAAAAAATCAAATATACACCAAAAAGAGGATGGGAAAAATATTTTCTTTTTATGGCATCACAATGAATCACCCTTGGAAAAAGTACATCCTTCCATTTTTCCGTCAATATTTGGGATTAATTATGACCTTAGGAAGTTTTTCTCGCTACATAGAGCTATGTCCTCCTCTGTTTGGTTATTCTTCCAAACACATGGAGAGTTTGTGTTGCCTCTTGTATCGTGAACTTATGTCAATTTCATGCTGCCTGAGTCTAATCATCTGGGGTGTTATTGTCCAAGGGAAGTTTTACCCAACTTTGTTCGGCCTCTCTGCAGTTTGTCTCTTTCCCTCATGCCCGACCATCCCAAAAGTCCAATCAAGCCCTTGTTCGAAATAACTGAATTTCTCTGCCTGATCACCGAGATCTTCTTGTCTATTCCCCAACGAGTCTTCGAAGACCTATGGGTAGTGAAGTTGTACACTCACATTACACTCCTACTCGAGTTTTGAAGGTCTTGAAGTTGTTTATTGAGCTATGAAGGCCTCACCTCT
>JASDQU010738583.1:20976-31106 GCA_032191745.1 Picea mariana | reverse complement strand
CAATGTTTTTGGAATCAGCCAGTCCATCATGGCCTTAATCTTGTTAGGGTCTACCTTGACACCTTCATGATATACAATATGACCCAAATACTCTACCTCCTTCACCCCAAAGAAACATTTGGATGGTTTGGCATATAGTTGTTGCTCCTTTAGTAGTTGTAGCACCTTGTCAACATGTTGCACATGATCCTCCCAAGACTTGTTATAGATTAGTATATCATAAAAAAATAGTGACACAAATTTTTGAAGGAAGGGCTTGAAAATGCAATTCATCAACCCTTGGAATGTGGAAGGTGAATTTGTAAGGACAAAATGCATGACCAAAAATTCATAATGGACTTCATGAGTTCAGAATGTTGTTTTTGGGATATCTTCTTCCTTCATTCTAATCTGATGATACCCAGAATGAAGATCCAACTTTGTGAAATAGACTGCTCCATGTAGTTCATCTAACAATTCATCAATGATGGGAATGGGAAACTTATCCTTAATAATGATCTTATTGAGCTCTCTATAATCTAGACACATATGCCATGAGCCATCTTTCCTGAGTAGCATTACCACCGTTGTAGAGTAAGAACTTTGGCCATGTCTAATAATGCCACCCTCTAACATTTCGTCAACCATATGCTCAATTTCACTCTTCTGGGCATAAGGGTATATGTACGATTTGATGTTAGGAGGAAAAATTCTAGGAATTAGGTGAATAACATGATCATGATTTTAAGTGGGTGGAATACCTTTGGGAATATATTCAAATACTTTGGAATGCTTATAAATGATCCCCTGGAGATCTAGCGGAATATATGGCTTAGATGTTTGAACATATAGTGAGCATAGTTGTGCAATTACACCTTGATGCCCCTTTTTCAATAATTTTGTCATGCCATTAGAGCTTATCACCTTACTGGGTTTCCCTGTGATACCTCTTAACTCAATTTATTTTCCTTCCAATGAAAAATTCATGAAAAGTTCTTGAAAATTAAAATCCATTGTTCCCAATGATTGTAACCATTGGATTCTTAGTACGACATCAACACCACCCATGGGTATATCAATCATTGGACTATTCATTACATATTCCCCCATAGTAAGATTGATCTTATTGCATTTTCCTGATCAATTGATAGTTCCTCCATCTACAATCATTACTTGAAACTCTGGCGCTAGATATACACAACAATTGAGAGCTTTGGCTAATTTATAGTGAATGAAATTATGAGTACTACCAAAATCAATTAGGACTATTACCTTTTTCTTTTTGATATATCCTTCGATATTGAGGGTTTGAGGAGTGCTACTTCCAACCAATGCATTATACGATATCATGGGAGTCAACTCTTCAGAAGAAATTGCTTCTACATTTTCATATTGAGATGGTTCTTGTTCTTGTTCTTCTTCCTCTTCACAATCTATGTAGAATAATTTCTTCTCACCACACTTATGTCCCTTGCTGTACTTTCTATCACAATTAAAGCATAAATCTTTTGCTTTTATTTCCTCCAATTGTTTAGGTGTCAACCTTGTAGGTTGAGCTGTTTTAGAAGAAGGAGTAGTATTCTCTCGATAGATGTTAGGATTGGTCCTTCTAGTATCCATAGCCATATTTTTACTTTCAACATTTCTTTCCACCCTAAATGCATTCTCCAATGATTTGGGTTCCCAAAGGTGAACCTCATGTTGAATTCTATCCCTTAAAGTTCCTATGAATACATCAATCAAGTGATCATCTGGAATATCTGTTACCTTTATATTCAATCTTTGGAAGTTCTCAATGTGCTCTGTAACTGAACACTTTTGCTTGAGATTTATCAATTGGCTAAAGAAGGTATTTCTCCTTGTATCCTCATAGTGTGTTATTATTTCTTCTGTGAAAATTGTCCAAGTGAAGAGTGATTTGAGAGAAAAAAGCCATCGATACCACACAAATTGATTGGGTTCTAAATATAAAGAAGCAATTCGTACCTTTTGTGTATGTGGCACATCATGTAGATCAAAGAATTGATCCATCTAAAGTATCCATGTGATTGGGTCCTTGCCATAAAACTTCCTCATATTGATCTTAGGAACATGGTTGGTCTTCAACCCAAAGTTGGAGTTTCTCCATTCTTGATTCATATTCCTTGTGTCCTCATCATTAATTTCATGGGATGCATTTTCACTTTCAGGTGTCCTCTCTATTAGGAAATTTTTGAATCCTTCCATGATCTTCCTTTTTAAACCATCCATCATCCCTTGTAGTTCATCTTTTGTCACTATCTTCTTTTGTAAATCATTTATGTCCCTATGCATTTATTCACCTTCATCAAGAGTCCAAGTAGGACTGTCTGGAGGCTTATTTGGTGTAGACGTTCCCTTTTTTGGTGGCATGTTGGAAAAGTATCACTTTTAAAACTTGATTTTGAGGAGGTTCTGTTGGAAAATCTTTCTTATGTTGTATCTCCAAAATTTCGGCCCTTATGGGTATGAAATTTTCTTTTTTTGTAGTTCTATGATATTTCTTCTTTGCAATGCCACAGGTCTCATCAAAATTGGATGTTCCAAGTGGAATTTATGGTAACTTCCCACAAATTTCTTATTTTTGTCCTTTCCAGGAGATCTCACTTGTATAGGATGCCCCACACACAATAATATATATAAAATTCTGAAAATTGTATCAAAACTACTACAGTGTCCATTATCCAATGCATTTGGTCTCACTCAATTTGGATACTCTAGGAATAATTTATGATTGTTTTACCTGGAACACCTGCTTAAGACTAGTCAATAGGACTAGTCATATACCCTATATTCCACAGGGTGTATATACAAATGTAAGATGAAACAAAAGCAAGATTTTTTACAATAGATACTTTAATAATTTCTGTGAATATCCTTCAGATTTCAGAGTCTGAAACATTACAAAAAATATTTTATAGTGAAACTTCCATGATGACTCAATTCAGGATGATTCCAAAACCCTATCTTACACAGGTTGTATCTCCGAAAGTATAAGTCCTATGCAGCTGAAATTTGAACCCAACATACCTTGATTAGTCTACTAAATATCCTCCAAGGGGTTCCTTCTGAAAAATCATAGAAAACAAATTATAGCGAACACTCCAAGGTGTCTCAGATGTAGCAGCAAAACCCCAAGACCTTGAGCTCTGATACCATATGTTGAGAACCAAATATCAACATAGCATAGAAAAACCTCAGAATAAGTACTCAACGCCTTGAAAAAGAGATAAATTCAAATAATCAACCTCTTCGAGGGGGAAACCTCCTTATACACCACATAAATGTCCAAATACAAGATGATTCCAAATGAAAATGTCTCCTTGGTATATATAGGAGACTAGGAGGTACAATTACAACTAATGGACCCAAGCCGACATAAATAAAGTAACATTACTAATGTAATATGCCCCAATTAAGAGGTAATGTGCCACTATTTAGGGTGTAACATATTATGTAATTCTCTTGCAATATTCTTATGCCCAAATGAAATGATTTAGTTCTCTATTTATACACGACCTCTAAATTTAGTTTCTCCACTTATCAATAAGGTAAAATAGAATTAGGGAGGCCGACCTCCTCTAATTTCCCCTTTACATTCATAATTTGAAATTACAAAAAATCAAATTCCCCTTTAGGGGTTACTTCATGCCCTAAGGGTGACGTTTTGGGCTAGAGAGCAAGTCATTGAGCATTTTGGAGGAGTTGTTGGGTCTCCAAAGGCAATTTCTCCATGAGATAGGGCTTCTCTCCTTCAAAAAATTCCAACTCTCCATCGATTAAACACCACCATCATCAAACCCTAGCCCCAATGTGATGTCAGTACCTAAACATGACGTTTTAGGATTCTAAGGCCAAACGTTGGGAAAGTAGGGGACTAGTTTCTTCCACCAAGGTGTATCCTCATGCCTCCATAGGAAAATTCCTTTGATCTAGGTGTCCAAGAAGAAAGTGCACATAATCCATCATGCGGGATTTATGCCCCAAGTGAAGGTTCAAGTGACCTTGTGCCTCCACGTAAATAGCTCCACCCATCATGGCCTTGCAAAGACAAGCAAATTTTCCCTCAAAGGGCTCACAAGTCACAATAATCATGTTAAGTAAGCCATATATTATAAAATAACCACTCGAACATGTGAATCCAATCCCACCTCTCAAAATAAACAAATGCTCAAAGACCCTATGCAACTTTCCAAGTTTAGGTATGGGAGGGTTCTCATGGTGACCTATTGGGTGAATCATTCCCCAAGTTAAAAAGTGTTTCCCAAGTAGACCCTCTATAAGTCATGTAAAGAGTATGAAGTGGATGTGGGGTAAAAATTCTGGGCATGGGGTTCATGACATACAAGGGTTCGTATTATCTCATTTATGGGTGCCTTTGCAGAGGGTGCATTGCACCTTGGTTTTCATTGCAACCTTTTTCCAAGCCCATTCATTTCCATTAATTAATTAAAGTCCAAAATAATTGCATACTATAAGACATGGAAATAAAATAGTACCACAACTTCACTTGAATCTAGAGGTATGTAGAGTGCCATATGCATGGAAAGAAAGGGGAACCGCATAAGAGTATACACCTCAACAAGCGGTTCATCTATATAATGTGAGTTTGCTTTTTTATGTCTTCAAATATTTTAGGAGAAACATTTAATTGTTCTCAAGACCTCTTTGGGAGAGAATCTAGAAGCTTATAATTTGGATTTTATCTTTTACCAACTACATTTCCCTCTAGGCCTTCAACCCCTTGTTCCCATGAAATAAGGTGCAATCTTGTCTTGGGTCAGTGCACCTGAAAATCCCAAAAGATGAGCAGACAAAATGGAAGAAGTATGGAAAGTAATAAGTGTGATCGAGAATGGTAAATTGAATTATTAAGGATACCTCCTAGTAGAAACCCTTTTCTTGAGGGTGATCACTTACTATGAAACAATTTCAACCACCATGGCGAAATAAGGAAAATAGCATAATTTCTAAGAAAAAGTTTTCAAAATCAAGGAAAGACCTTTTGCAACATATTCAAATGCTTCATTTATTAAAATGACACTTACTGCAATACCAGAATCGTTACCTCGTGGAGAGAGACTGTTAATTACCTGAATAGATCTTAAGATAAATCTCAAAATAAACCCACAATATCAACAAGAAAAAACCAAACCACTCACCAAAATACTGAACAAAAGAAATAGTCAAAACCCTTGAGGTAGGGTAACACCATATATTAATCCTTAAGGAATGATAACACTCCTCAAGAAATGTTTGATACATTCAAAATATTCTTCACAATGTTAGGTATCTAGAGAGGTAGTGGAGGGCCCAAAGGGCCCATAGTGATAATAGTGGAGGCCATTCAATGAAAGGTGGATTAGGTCCACTATAGTATTAAATAAGGCCCACTATGGTAGTTAGATATAATAAATGTAAGAGGACTTACTAGAAGGTTCCTCCTCTAGAATATTCTTAGGTGGTTGGTAGCACTATATAAAAGGGTTCAATCAATGTAATGAGATATGAAGAGAAATATTATATTTGGAGTTGAAGCTCAATAGGAGGATGCCCCCTTGAAGAGGCAAGTGAATAGGAGAGGATCCCTACCATAATAGGATCCATTGTATGATGTTTCCCTACCTCAAGGGTTTTGATATAATAAAGTGGTGGTTTTCTATATTGTTCCATATATCTTGTGTGTTGATTGTATTTAGATATATTTGGTACTATTGTGGTATCTTGTATTCAGGTATTTGGTACTTAACAATTGGTATCAGAGCACTTTCCTTGGCAGGAATTGTGGGCAATATTTTTTCTATTTTTGCAGTTTTTTTTCAGAGAAGCCAAAGAGGGCCACGACATTTCAGATAATTTGTGTGCATTTATGAGAAAACTTTGCATAAAATGGTTGTATATCTGATTTCCTCTGAGAAAAAAACACCAAATTCAAAAAAATAAATAGTTTGAAATAGAGTCCGGGAAGTAAAGTTATTGAAGTTTTAAAATATGTTATTTTGGGGATGAATTTTCCAAAACAAATTGCATATATGAGTTTCTCTCACAATTTCACCCATTTTCAAAACAAAAAATCATCTAAATCGAAGCTCTGGAAGTGAAGATATTGTTGATTTAAAATCAATCATTTTTGGGGTTTTTTTGTGACGACAGTGGGACTGTAGATTTCATAATTTTTCATAGGGTGCTCAAATTGCTACCAGATCAATGCCATTGGATAGATAATTTTATTATCTTTCTTTTGGTATATTAGATGTGGTATTTCGAATGGATATTCGACTTTTCATGGAAATTAGATGGAAGATTGAAGCCCTTGAGATAGGTGCTCAAAAAATTCAAGCAATCACACTTGCAATGTAAGAGAGATACATTATACAATACATTAGGGATGAATATAATTGAGAAGCACATTCTTGGCATAATTTTGAGGATTCTTGTTATGATTGGTATATTGATAGTTGTAATTTCTAGGATGAAAACCATTTTCATCTTCTATTTGATGAATCTACTCTGCCTTCTGTAGAGCACATCTTGGAGAGAAGACAAGAGATTTATATGCACACACTTATTCATTTTTATTATTCTCCAGTAGTAGTGGATGCATTTTTGGCTAGTTCTACATATTTTGATCCACTTGACCAATGTCTCTCTTTGGAGCATCATTTTCAGTTGGCTATGGTGTTTCAATATATTCAACATGGAATTCACATGAGAACTTGGACATGGTACCCCGATTTACAGTGGCAGTTGGAATAATTCAACATGGTGGCTTGCATTCCTAGATGGGACTCTGGTTCTCTAGTCTACTTCAGAACTATGGTCTACACTTATCCATGGGACCTTGGTATATGGTTGGATACCCTCATAACAAGCGTTGAGGACAATTCTTTCATAAGGGGGATGGAATGTTAGGTAGCTAGAGAGGTAGTGGGGGGCCCAGAGGGCCTATAGTGATAATAGTGGAGGCCATTCAATGTAAGGTGGAATAGGTCCACTATAGTATTAAATAAGGCCCACTATGGTAGTCAGATATAATAAATGTAATAGGACTTACTAGAATGTTATACTTCTAGAAGGTTCCTCCTCTATAATGTTCTTAGGTGGTTGGTAGAACTATATAAAGGGGTTTAAGAAATGTAATGGGATATGAAGAGACATATTRTATTTGGAGMTGAAGCTCAATAGGAGTATTTCCCCTYGAAGAGGAAAGTGAATAGGAGAGGATCCCTTCCATAAAAAGATCCATTGTATGGTGTTTCCCTTCCTAAAGGGTTTTGATATAATAAAGTAGTGGTTTTCTATATTGTTCCATATATCTTGTGTGGTGATTGTATTCATATATCTTTGGTACTATTGTGGTGTTTTGTATTTAGGTATTTGGTACTTAACAAAGACCCGGTGTCCTATGTGAGCTAAGTTGGTGTGGTGAATGGTGAAACCATCAATATCATGGGGATGAGTGGTGTGAGGTGGGGCTCTTCCTGATAGTATGTCTCTTGGTACTCCATGTATGCAACCTGAAGCCCTCAAGACATCATCTCCTTATTTATCCCTAGAAATGGGGGATAAGAGGGTGAAATTGAGCAAAAGAGCCAATTTATGGAGGAAATTCATGGAATTTAGCATGAGGAGATTGAATTGTAGGTGCAGGGATCAAGTTTAGTGAGGCCAAGGGGTGACTGCATATCTAAGGCTACAAAATTTCATGGTAAATGGATTTTTAAAAACAAATATGCATTATTGATAAAATTGGAGTTTTTTGAAAATTTGGAATTTTCTGTACTAGTGACATTAGTGATGACATGGACCTATACCAATGACGTGGAATTATAGGGTCCATGGTGGTAGGGATAAGGGTCATAGTGTGAAGGTATTGGGGCTTATGGGTGATTTCGGTGGACATGCTGACAAAGGTAGTTATAGGCCCAAAGAGTAGTAGTTTTGGAACAGTTCATCTAAACCCATAACCAATGGTAGCATGCCACACGTCCCCCACCAAAACCATCAGTGGTAAGTGGTTACAATACTATGGAAAAAGTTAACTTGAGAGGTATTTGCTGGTCCATAACCAATATCAACCATATATATGATATTTACATGGGGAAAGGTGCATGCCAACGAAAAATCATTGGATGGTACCCACACCGATCACATTAGCCAATGTGGAGGTGTCAGGTAGAGCTAAGTGCATAAGTGGATGAGTCTATAGGTTGATGTACTAGGTGGCCATGCTAGTAGGGTAGTTTACATGCCAAAGGGTGGTGGTTTTGAATCGATAAATTTGAACTCATAACCAGTAAGAGGGTTCCAAATGTTCCTTGTAGAAACCACTAGTGGTAAGTAGTTACAGGGCCATGTGGGGTTGTTAAACCATAGGCTAGTTAATGTCCCATAATCACTACTAGTGGTCAATATAGGATCGATGGTCGGGGAAGGTGCATACTAGTGGGAGAGCACTAGAGTGGGGCCTCACTGGTTAATTCGATGAACAAGAAATTCCCTGATGGATGGGTCTTAGTATAGGAAAGATATCCTATTGTTGGGTTGGCATATTCTTTGCAGTCAAAGAAACGTCAACCGACTGGCTAGTCGAGGTGGATCAATAAGGTGAATGTTTAAATAGATAGATAAGTCGAGTCAATGCTTAGGTCGAAGGTTGAAATGATTGACTAATAGGTTGGAAGGTCGACTGACTAAAGGTTGACTGGTGGTCAAATAGTTTATAGGCGACTGGATTTTGAATGGTAATTGATTGTAACAGAATCTCGGGATTCATTATATTGCAACCAATCATCTTCATGGATCTATAACCATTTTTCAGCACCATGATTTAGGGTTTTTCATGTAGTAAATCCTATAAATATGGCATGTTGTAATTGTAATAATTTTATGTTGCTAGTAGTATCTTGGTCATGTAGATGTAAGTCGAATTTGATATAGGGTTGTTCTTATGTAAAACAAGAGAGTAGGAAGACGATTATGTCTTAGGTGTATACTAAGGTTAATCATGTAACTCTTTATTCCATGAATGAATAAGACAACAAGAGAGCAGGAGATGCTTAAGCAATGTCGTTTTTCCTGGTTAAGGGTTTCCAGGGTAAAATATCTGCGTATTAGTGATTTTAATTGATTAATTCCACTTTAATTTTGTCTTCTCTTTATTGGTTGGTTAAGTGTGAGTGTTATTTCTCTACAATTGGTATCAAAGGCAATTTTGTTTCTTTATACAAGTTATGTTAGAGCAAGGTTAAGGAGATCTTGTATTTGATCTAAACCTAGATCCAATTGGATTTGTAAGACAATGATCTCTATTTTTTTCTTAAAATAAATGGAAATCAGTTTGAAGATAGAGATAAAATAGATTAATGGACAATATTTTGAGCTTCAAAAGCTTAAAATGGAATATTTCCTTGTAGATCAAGAATAGTGGGTAGCTATGATCCCTAGAACAATTCCGATGGGTATGTCCAATGAAGAATGGGAGAAACTCAAAAGGAGGGAAAGGAGTATGATTAGACTATGTCTTGTAGATACAATATTTTTTAATGTCTTATACAAAGACACTACATATAAATTCTGGGACAAGCTGGAAATCTTGTATTAGTCAAAATCCCTAAGTTTTGTGACATGTACAATGTTACTGTGTGTTGTTTATCTTATGATACTGAAGTGAGTTCCTCTGAATGCATAACCACTTCATGTCATTTTTTTCTGTATTTAATGATGTGCAGAGGGTGCCTCCATGGATTTAAATATATGAAAATGTTTATTGTTTGATGCATGATTTAATGATCTGTTACAAACATTATAATTGTTGAATTCTTCGTTGCTCATCACATTATTCTTTCCATAGACTGTGAGATTCACCTTAAAGATGTCTCACATGTCTATTTTGTATTTCTTTTGAATATACCCCTTCCCAACTTAAATCAATTTTTTTGAAGCACTCTTGGACACATGCCTCTTCGTGTTGAATGTTTTGATATTGGTTTTGGTATTGTTTGAGGGCCAAGATTTTTTTATAAGAGAGAGAGAAAAACTTACCCAAATTTTTCATAATTTTTGTTTTAATCAACATTTCTTTAAGACTCTCTCTCGGTTTTATCCCCAAGGGTGACTTGGCATAGTTCCAT
>JASDQU010738582.1:246497-262445 GCA_032191745.1 Picea mariana | reverse complement strand
AAGGGATCCCAAGGACAATGAAATGTATCTCATAAGAAATTGTTGGGACCCATGAAAAATAACAATGCAAAAATGTCCACCAAGTTAGAGTGTGTGTGGGAAATGTTTTTCATGCTTATGTAGGAGTCCCACACATTGTCTTCAACTTGGGGAAGCATAATGTGACTAGGGTAGAGTCAAGGTGGGAAATGTTTTTCATGCTTAAGTAGAATCCCCACCTTGGCTTCAGCCTAAAAACATCTTAAAAAATAAAAGGTAATAATTGGGCTTGGAAAAAGGATGCATTGAAAATGAAGGTGCAACACACCCTCTCCAAAGGAACCCATAAATGAGACACTATGATTCCTTGTATGTCATGAACCCCATGCCCAAAAGTATTTCCCCCATCCACTTCATCTTCTACACATGGCTTGGAAGGGGGTCCACTTGGGAAACACTCCTTGACTTAGGGAATGATTCACCCACTAGGTCACTTTGTCAACCCTCCCATACCTAAACTTGGAAATTTGAATAGGGTCTTTCTGCACTTGTTTAATTTGATGAGGTGGTTTTTTAGGCATATGCATAGGTGACTCTTTTATTGATTTGATTTACTTATCATGATACATGTGACTTGAGATCCTTGGAGGGCGTATTGATTGTTTTTGCAGGACCTTTCTTGGGGGACAATTTTGGAGGAACAAGCCTAGCTTGGGATTCCTTGGGGCATGAATCCCATAGGTTGGATACCATGGTCCACACACCAAATAATGATGGTAGTATTTGGAGGCTTGAAAGACACCTTGGATGACCTCACCTAGCCCCTACAAGCCCAACATTTTTCCTTTGGAGGTCAAAACGTCACATTAGGAGGGCTTGACGTCACCCTAGGGATAGGGTTTTAGTGGTGATGATGGACACTTGGCACTTTTGATGGGAAAATCCCTTGCAATGAGGAGGATACCTTGGCTTGAGGACACATGGCCTTTGGAGGCCTAGCGTTATCTCCTTCAGCCGCAACAACTTGACCAAGGTGCCAAAACATCACTCATTAAAGAGATGACATAATTTTTAGGGTTTCTTATGTGCATTTTTTAAGTTGAATTTAAATTTTGTATTGTAAAGGAGAAAAATAAAGGGAAATGTATCCCTTATTTTTTGGTTTACCCTAACTTAAGTGGACAAGCACTTTTTAGAGGATTTTTATAAATAAGGATCATTTCTAATCATAACTCTCCCATCTTGGAGAGGATTCTTGGCTGAAATTTGCGCCCCTCTTGGGAAAATTCATCTTCTCTCTCTCTTGTTCTATGGTTTATCTCTTGTCTTGTGGAGTGAAGTGGTATGCTATCTCTTGGAGGTTCTTTCTCTTGCTTTGGTGATGAAAATACTTGGTAACTAGGGTTTGTCTTGGAATTTTTTGGAATTGGTAAGAAAATTCAACATATTGTTGGTTTTATTTCTTGTTCGATGGTTGTTATTGGCTAGATACCTGGAGGATTATAAGGGCATACACCCTCCACCAAGTTTTATCATTGTTGTTTGTGAAAGAAGTTATTGCAAAGGTTGCTAGGAGGAGTAAAAGGGCTTACACCCTCCTAGATTTACCTTGTTAGATTTTACTTGCCCTAGGGAGT
This sequence comes from Picea mariana, assembly GCA_032191745.1. NCBI lineage: Eukaryota > Viridiplantae > Streptophyta > Pinopsida > Pinales > Pinaceae > Picea > Picea mariana. Next base: position 260,829 of record JASDQU010738582.1, on the reverse strand, counting down.
AAAAGGGTTTACACCCCTAGGGAGATAGTAGATATAAGATATTAAAAGAGGAATCCATAACCCATCTAGAAAGGCACTAATCATTTATTGCATTGGAGAAATAAAATACTTGCATTGGAATGTGTGATTTTTCGAGATATTGAATTTGTTCAAGTTGGAATATTTTCCTAGTGTTCTAAGCCTTATTATGCCCTAAGGGCATCCTCTCTAGGCCAAGAATTTGCTTGTTGTTATAAAATTAAAGCTACAACCATTAGGGATGCAGAAAAATCTATTTTACTTATTGCACACTTACCAACCACTGAAATTTACTTGTAAATGTCTATTATTGTTCTACTACTCATTGTCTATCTTTTTTACGGATTGCTTGTTAATTTTTGTGGTTGGATTTTTCTGTTGTAGAAATTGTTTTCTATAACCACTTGGATGTTATAATAACTTTCTGATAACATCTAATAAACAGCCATAATCACCATCAAAATTTCACTTTAATCATTGGAAGTTAGACTAGTCTTTGCTAGCTTTATTTTTCATATCTTGTACTAGATTTTGGATGGTTAAATTTGCAATCATTGTCATTTTATGTTGTTGATATATATTTCTATAACTGCTGAAAATTTGGGATAGCAAGGTTTCTTGCTTGTTCCCCTTGGTTTAAAGGCTTATATATCCATTATTTGTCTTGTTCCGAGAAGTTCTAGCATTGTTTTGCAGGTATCTGTCACTTGGAAACCATGTGTCCTTCTACAAGACTCATTCTCAAGCCTTACATCAACTCTATCATTGACCTATATGGGTTTCACTTATCATCTCTCCATCATTCCTCTCAATCCCCCTAGGTTCACCCGGGATTCCCCCCTTGTGTAGGATTTTTTCTTCACTAAATCAAGGGGAGGGTTTATCTAAGGTGACAGTGGGTAGACTCTCCCATAGTTGTCACCATCTTGTGGATTGGTTTGAGTTGTTCCCAACCTATAGTTTGTGCGATAAAATTTTGGCGCAGTTGTCAGGGAGGATTTTGAATCTTCTTTCATGCCCTAAAGACACTTTGAAAATATTTGATCCCAAATCCTTTTCCCATAAGCTTGTCTCGCGATTCCATTTGAGGGAAGTTCCCTTTTCTATTTTTGATGAGATTTTCATAAAGTTCATCTGGCGACTCCATTAAGGTATTACCCTAAGTAATGGAACCATGGCATCATGGGACTTACCATGGGAATTACATAAGGTGTTCCCTTCTTTTGACATTCAGAATATCCATGGATATCCAAATCGTTGCTCTGCAAAGTGGAGGGAAAGTTTCCCCAAGTTCAGTGGTGACCAAACTCTATCAGTCACCCATGTCATGAATTATATGAAGTATGATTCAAGCTTAAATGTGCTACATCAAGATGTGTTGATGAAAATTTATGTATCTTCTTTGGAATCAAGTCAAAGGAATTGGATTGCACACTTGTGTGATCCGAAAGTATCTAATCATCTACAAATCCCATTGAATAATTTCCCAGGCATTGCCGACCAGCTACTCAGAATTTGCAAGATACTTTCCAAGAGCTCAAAGACCCTCTTTACATAGAAGGTTTTTTGGTGGATGAAAAGACAATAAGTGAGGAATGTGAAACTAAAGAAGAGTATCATCCACCCACTGCAAAATAGGTGCTAGATGAACAGATCCATGAAGAAAGTTTCCAAGAAGAAGAAGACCCTAAGGAAGTACAACATCTGGATGAGCAGGAAGAGACATTAGTATCCTTTCTCCCACTTGATGGATATTTACCTTTTCCTACACATGAAGATGATAAAATGATTAGCCTCGATGATGTAGATGATATCGTGGAGAACCTATCTGATGTGGTTGATCAACATATTGATGATTTCATACATGTTGGGAGACGTAGATGGGATGCGAGTTGTTTCATTTTTTATAGAGATCCCATTTATGACATTGAAAATATCTCTCGAGAAAAAGGGTTTCAGTTGTCATATTCATAGTACTCATTTTCATGTGTATATGATTTAGATGTTTGGAAACTTGATGATGATATGGTTATAGATTTTTTACAACCATTCAAATATGATTTGTCATAGCATACTCAGGGTGATATTCAGTCATCCTTTGGGATTTTTGATGCATATCCTCTTGGGGATGCAAAATTGTTCTATGAAAACTCTCAATCACATTCACCCTCATATTTATATGGACACGAGTACGTGGCCATTCCAGAGAAGTCAAATATTCATACTGCAAAGCAACAATATTTTCATCTTGGGGATTTTTGAAAGGACTTGCAGGTGATGAAGCAACATATTTTGGGTGTTCGAAAGGATTCTTTCTCTAGACATGAGCATGTCCCTTACCTCATCTCTCCCTTTCAAGGAAATCATGGGGTCTTTTTGGGATCTCTCATTTTTTTCTCAATCTTCAAGGAGCAATGATTACGAGAATGGGGATGAATATGAGTCATTTCCTACATGCAATAATCTTGTTTTGAGGTGGATTGATCGAGTTTGTGGGCGTTCTTTCCAGTAGGATTTCCTCCATCCCACCCATATCTATGAGTTGTTTCCTATTATTGATTATATGCTTGTTCATATTCATGATTATTATTTTCTTAACTTGTCCTTGATATTTTTTATGATTAATCATAGGGGAAGGTACCTCGATGTGATGACCAACTGGTTTCACTAGTTGTATGACTTCACTTGATGTCTACAGGGATCGATTCTTCAGAGCCACAAGCCCAAGGTAACTAGGTAGGCCATATTGCATTCTTGCATTTGAATCTTGATTTCTTGTAGTATTTTAGATACATTTCATGTTTTATTTTTCTCTACTTGCATATTTCTTTCATCATATTACATATTTAGTTTCGAAATTTAAAAAAAAAAATGCAAAATTTTATTTTCTATATTAGTTGTCAATTTTGAAATTTTCGTTTTTTTTATTATATGGACAAAGGGTGATAGAACCACACTAGATTTTATGTTTTCATGTTTCAGTGTAGGAGCATGTCTAACCAAGAGATGTTGATATTATTATGCACTCTATGACAAGTACATGTCCTCAAGTAAGAGCCATATGTTATCCCCATTTCCTAGGGATAACTAAGGAGATGATGTCTCAAGGCTCTAAGGTTGCAGACATGGAGTACCAAGAGACATATGGCTGACAACATCCACTTGCAAAGATAGAGGCTTGCCTCACCACCAAAGATATCGAATTCATCAAGATGGTATCTTTCATGCCATATTTCTTCCGAAAAACATTGGGTTTTGTTGCATGAGGTACAAGCTAGGTATTATGGTGAGTGTCATTTAAATATTTGAGGCATTTGAGTCTGTTGCATTTAAAAGATTATTTTGATTATGTAACATCTTCTTGTAAGTTATTCTCTTTTTCCTATTTCACCTTGGTGACTGAAATTGCACCCTAGTAATTGGTCACCCTAGTAAGTCAACCACACCACCACTCCAAACCCTATCCCTAGGGTGACGTCAAGCCCTCCAAATGTGACGTTTTGACCTCCAAAGGACAAATATTGGGCTTGTAGGGGGTAGGTGAGGTCATATAAGGTGTCTTAAGCCTCCAAAGGTTGTCATCATCATCTGGTGTGTAGGCCATGGTATCCAACCTGTGGGCTTCATGCCCCAAGGAAGCCCAAGCTAGGCTTGTTCCTCCAAACTTATCCAACAAGCAAGGTTCTGCAAAGACAATAAATATGCCCTCCAAGGATATCAAGTCAAACGTATCATGATAAGTAAATCAAATCAATAAAAGAGTCACCTAAGCATGTGCATCAAAAAACACCTCATCAAATTAAACAAGTGTTGAAGGACCCTATGCAACTTGCCAAGTCTAGGTATGGGAGGGTTGACAAAGTGACCAATTGGGTGAATAATTCCCTAAGTCAAGGAGTGTTTCCTAGGTGGAACCCCCTCTAAGACATGTGTATAAGATGAAGTGGATGGGGGGAAGACTTTTGGGCATGGGTTTCATGACATACAAAGTATTGTAGTGTCTCATTTATGGGTGCCTTTGTAGAGAGTGTGATGCACCTTTGTTTTCAATGCATCCTTTTTCCAAGCCCACTTATTTCCTTTTGTGTTTTTTAGTATGTTTCCATGTTGAAACCAAGGTGGGGCTTCTACCTAAGCATGAAAAACATTGTCCACCTTGACTCTACCCTGGTCATATTATTCTTCCCCAAGTTGAAGACAATGTGTGGAACTTCTACCTAAGCATGAAAATCATTGCCCACACACTCTCTACCTTCATTTGCATTTTTATTGTTATTTTTCACGGGTCCCATAAGTTTCTTATGAGAGACGTTTGATTGTCCTCGGGATCGCTAGGCAAGCATCTAGAAGGTGAATAATTGGATTTTATCTTTTACCATCTACAAACCTCTAGGCCTTCAACCCCTTCTTCCCATGAAATGAGGGATAATCCCTTCTTGGGTTAGTACACCTGAAAATCCCAAAAGATAAGGAGGCAAGGGGATGAAGTGTGGAAAGTGGTAAGTATGATCAGGAATGGAACAGTGAATTTTCAAGGGGACCTACTAGTAGAAAACCCATTGCTAAGGGTTACCACTTATTGGGGCGTAATGTCAACCACCAAGGTGAAAAAAGGCAAAAGGAATAACTTCCAAGCAAACGTTACATAATCAAAAGAATCTTTTAAATGTGATAGACTCAAATGCCTCAAATAATGAAATGGCACTCACCATAATATCTAGTTTGTACCTCATGGAGCAACACCCAATGTCTTCCTAAAGCAAGTTGGTGTGGTGGATACCATCATGATGAATCTGAGATATGTGGTGGTGAGGTGGGCCTCTATCTATGAAAGTGGATGATGTTAGCCATCTGTCTCTCGATACTCCATGTTTGCAACCTGAGGGCCTCAAGACATCATCTCCTTAGTTATCCCTAGGAAATGGGGATAACAAAGATTATGCCAAGAGTCAGTTATACCAATCCCAATAAAGATCTGACTTTGTCGTCTCTATTTTTCTATTTTATGATTTTATCTTGTTGTGTGGTTGTTGTCGCAGTCCCCTTAAGTATTTCTAAGAGGTTTTTATACATTAAATGCAATTGAATTATAACCTGTGGAAAATGTGACCATTAAATTTCTCAAAAGGGGCTTTCATTTCAATAGAACCCCAATGTATCTACTAAACCTCTAAAAAAAATGAGGAACTTTCCAATATACCTTTATCTACAAGTGTAGATATGTTTCAAATGTTGATTATGTTCTTAGCTTGACATGTTTGTGCACTTCAATTTCTATTAAATGTATGTTCTTAGCTTGACATGTTTCAAATATACCTTTATGTATAAGTGTTGACATGTTTCAAATGTTGACTATGTGCTTAGCTTGACATGTCTATCCACTTTAATTTATATTAAATGTATATGGAATCAGTGCCTCGTCACTCATTATTTTTTAGTTTTGGGCTAGATATTGAGAGTTGTCATGACCTAACTATTGCTCATGCCTTTGTTGTCGTCTGATTCTACATGCATTTTTGCTACTTCCAGGAAACTTTTGGTTGATTTCAAGTGGAAATACAATGTGTCATTGTTGAATGGTTAGATTCACAGAGTCGTTTCCAAATGTAGCATTTCTTGTCAAGTTTAATTAGTGCATGGGCCCTAAAAATTCTAAACAATATCTCTAGTTTCGTGACTCTTAAAAATGTCTATATTTTAGCAAGTATCATTAATAAAATACAAAACTTCAAATACATGATTATTCAAACGAGAAGGTGTGTGTTATTTGATGTTAATTGCAAGAAATGTTGTGTGATCGGATCGTGCATTGAATATTAATATTAATGGATGAACATCTCACCAAAAGTAAGATGCATATGTTATATCCATGGTATTTGTTATGTTCACTATCTCATACAAGGAAGAAGAGGTGAATTGTTAGAGGTTTCCTTTGATATCCATACTTTGCCACATTTTTTTTTAGCATATTCGAAATTTGTATTGTTTTCCTAATAAACAAAGCAAACATAGATAATTTAGGTGAGAGTGAGTAATGGGACAATGGAACAAATCCTCCAATACTCCAAACTCTCGAGGGCAGGAAACCATTGTGAATTGGAATTGGGAAAAATATGGGGATAAAGAAAATAAAACAAGTAATGCGAGTAGGAACTATGGGAATGAAAAAGGTTGGACAATTGTACTAAGAAAGGAGAAAACACATCACAATACTATCTTTTAGACATATCAAAGTTCACAATATCAAGTCCTTTAGGGCGAGACAATAAGGAAACGCAACTACGTCATCTTAGAGTTGAAGAGTTTTTTGTGGAATTATCAACATGCATATTTTTTCATATGCATACAAAAAAATAGGATGCCTAGGGGAGCACTACAACATTTAGATGAAGTGCAACCAAAATCACCACCCAAATTGCAATAGAAATATTGCATTTTAAACATTTTCATATTTTGGGAAAATTTACAAATTGGTCGCTAACAGGGTGGATGGTAGGGTGCTTATTGACAGTTGTCAATAAAAAAAATTCCAAGGAAAACCTCACAGAAAACTCTTTGATTACTTCCTCATGATCCATGGATGGTAAATGGATTAAATTGTCGACCCTGATTACATATTCTAACCAATATGGGATCAATAAAACCAAACTCATGACCTCCCCAACTTTGGGGGAGAGATCTCACATCTAGCTCATGACTGGTTGAGCTAAGTCTTGGGGATAACATTTGTTACTAGCTATCAAAGTCATGACCACAATAAAGTATATAGCATCGACCATGGTAACATCCAAATATCAATGTTTGGTTTTTTCTTTGACCCCTAATATGTCCATAATTTATAGCCAATAAATGTTCCCATGAACGTCCTAAGTAGAAACCAAAATAACATCTAATAGAGCAACCAAATTAACATCTAGTAAATCTAGTCATAAATTAGGCTCAACGTTGTGTCTTGTGTGACACCCTCAATAATTCCCTTGCTAATGTCTCAACTAACGTAAAAAAATGCTTACAAATGCATCCAAATGATCTTCTAGTGAATAATTCAAAGGTGTCCCAAAAATGGTCACAAGTGTGTCCAAAATAACATCTAAAAAGTGACTCAATTGTGTTTTATTGTATGCCCAAATTATGGTCTCAATTATGGCCATGTTAACTTCCGATTCAAATTACATTTTTGGTCGTTAATTCAGTCTAAATTGTGACCATGTTAACCTCCAAATAATTTTTTCAAAGAGTTTATAAGGTCTTAATTGTGGTTAAAACTTCCTCCAAATAATTATATTAGGCTAAAAAATAAATAGGAGATAAAGACTCATCATTTCTCATAAATTATGCATTTAGATTTTATTTAAATAATTTTAATTTACTATAACTTTTAATTGTGAATGAAATAAATGTGTACTAATTAAATTATTGTTTCTTAATTATTTTTTTAAGTAATTAATAAAAATTAGTTAACAATGAAAGTTGATTTTAATGAGTTAATTAAATTGACCAAGATAACGCAAAAAAGATAAGGATTATACTTTTGATAACATAACTCTCATTAAAACTAAACTAACAAAATAGAAAATACTAGAATGAACAAATGATTCACTAACGAAAAATAATGAATAACAAAAATACCAAAATAGTAGCATATATTTATTCTCTAAGTCTTCTTCAATTGGTGTCATTGTGTATAGAATCTTCTGGATACATTTCATTTGTATTGGTTTGATCGATGTTTTAGACTATACTAATGTGGCCTATCATCAAAATCAACATTGTAAATAATCTAATTAATTAATACGAATTCATATTAATTAAGTTAGATGAAAAATCATCAAAATCAACATTGTAAATAAATTAATTAATACGAATTCATATTAATTAAGTTAGATGAAAATTGGTTGAGATTTTTTTTATCATCAAAATCAACATTGTAAATAATCTAATCTAATCGCATTAATTGATATGAATTATAAATTAAGTTAGATGAAAATTGGTTGACATTTTTTTTTCATCAAATAAATTTAAGTCAACCACCATTTTTATATAATTACTTAATTTAAGTTTTTTATCATTTTTTTAAAAAGTAAAGTTAGTTCATTAATATTGGATTCTATGTATTATATAATTGATATAGCATAGTAACAAATAAATTATTAGCATAGTAACAAATAAATTATAATATGTTTTTAATTATATAGAGAGAGAAAAAGAGAGATGGATATTGGTAATAATGACTAGGGTGATAGGAGGTAAAGAGGGTTGACCTTATGTTAATTCTAAAGGAAGTGGTGATTTGATTACTTAGACTGTCCGTTGGAGCGCCAGTATGAAATGGATAAGGCTTTGTCTGATTTTGGTGTATGGGAAGGCAATCTAACTGTGGATAGGGTGACAAGACTAGCTAATGAATCTATAGAGAATCTTAATTATAGGATCGAAAAATCTATGGAGAAGTGTGTCAGTCCATATTTAGCGGATCTATGGGCATCAACCCAAAGGATCAACGAGTACAAGGGTTTAATGTGGGCAATAGATTGCACTATAGAAACATTTACTCCATAAGAGACTTGCAGAGACCTTGAACCTCTATTCTATGGCCCATGCACAAGAAATGAATGGCCTATAGTGTTAAGCTTCATTATAGAAAAGTTGGATTTCAACCACATTAATGGCTATCCAATCTTGGTCTCTAAGAAATTAGGGTTTCAGGAATTGGAGGGTGAGAGAAAAAAAAACGATGAAGATGTGTTAAAAAAGGGGGGAACATGTCAACCTATTCCTAGGCGATAAGACAAAGATAAATGAGATTTTTGGGATAGAGGACCTGGTGCATGTAGATCATTTTCCAGGTAGAAGAATGAGCTCTGAAACTCTAAAGGTATGAACCAAATCAAACTTTGATCCCATTTTAAGTTATATTCCTAGTGCATTATTATTTGGTAAAGGTTGGTTGGTCTATATCTTTCGTACAATGGGAAATGTTGAAAATATCATGCATAAAAGGTGGAAATGTGGAGCACAACCGCTCTTTCTCAGGAAATGGACTTTCGATTTTGATGCAAGATCTTCAGAGTTGGATATCATGTTGGTTTGGGTAAGGATACCAAGGCTACCATTAGTTTTGTGATCGAGAGCAATATTTGAGGAAATTGGGAATGAACTTGACACCTTTTATGAAGTTAACATGTCTTTTCAAGACTCTTGTTATCTAGGTATAGCCAGTATACTTTTTATCCTAGACATAAGCAAAGGGTTGTTTGAGACTATGGATATAAGGAAGGGTTCAGACCATTTTCACTTGAATATAGACTATGAAGGTATACCCTTCAGATGTAGCTAATTTCATTGTTATAGACACTTAGTAGTTGAATTCTCCCTCACTAACCATAAAAATATTTGGACATAGAAGATAAACTTGGGAGATGGCAAGGATGACATGTTGGGAAAGAATAAAAATTTGAAGATGATGGAGAATTAGGGGGGAAATGGGGCTTTTGATTTACCAAAAGAAGATCCTTCGGCAGTGGTATCTCAGTCAAACACAACTCATATTAAATATCTGATGATGGAAGCTTCCAGTGCCATAAAGGAATTTTTGCTTCATCCAAGTAAGTCCACAAAGTCTCCTTCGACTAAAAGGAAATCCTCTGAAAATAAATATTTTGGGTCACAGGGCTTAAATAATGAAATCAAAAGCTCAAAACTCTTTAATGACTTCCTACCTAGGCTCTATAGAATCAAAATCCATAACCCTCATCCTCGTATCCCTATTCTTGGAGTAGAGGAGTGCCCAGTATAAGGGACCTCAAGTGATCCAGATTCGAATCCCATGAGCTCCAAAAATTTTAACCATCCAACGAATGTTGGGGTGCCACGTGGTAGCCCATGCCTGGACCATGTGGCACTGTTTAATTTTCCCAAGAATGTGCCACTTGTCAACACAAGATTGGACCACCATCATCTGCCTAGTCAGCATATTGTTGTGCTTCCACGTGTCTCAATGCTACGTCAGCATGATGTCATGCTAACATCAGCATTGACTTTTTGTCAGTTGACTTTTTTCCTATTTGGGAAAATGAATAGAACGCAATATCAGAAGCATACGACGTCCATTTGAGCCCGTTCAAGTTACGTTGGGTTCATATCGACGATAAGATGGCATTGGAAGAGAGATTTTCTCAAGATGAGAAAGAGTTTCGAAAAAATTTCTTTGCCATGTCGGAGATGATGAAGGTTTTGTACGAGGATTACTTGGAATGGAAAAGACCAAATCTGGGTGAATCTTCAAAGGGAAAAAGTGAAGAAGGAGAGGATCATCCTTAGATTCCTCCTTCACCTCCTTCTTCTCCTTCTTATTCAAGTTCAAGTTCTAAATTCAATGCAAAGAAACATGTTCATAAACATAAGAATGAAATGTCATTATTAAAACTTGATGTTAAATTTGAATTACCCATATATGATGGTGAAGTTAATGCAGAAAGACTTGACAACTGGGTCGTACATATGGAGTTCTATTGCAGTGTGCAATAGATCAAGGATGAGGCCACACAGATCAAGTTGGCATCATTGAGACTTGCAGGCACAACACTCACCTGGTGGCAAAGAAAGTTGCAAAACGGAACGCAACAAGTGGCTGATGTATTTCTGTCATGGCAAAGTTTTATTTCTGCACTTAGAAAACAATTCGATCCTTTGGGTTATAAAGGAAAAGCATTAATTGAATGCAAATCTTTAAAACTAAGAAAAGGACAAACAGTGCAAGAATACACAGATGGATTTCAAAAAATGGCATTGATGTTAGATATTCCTTTACATACCCAATAAACTCTTATGAAGTATATAGGAGGTTTGCCTGCACTTATTAGAAATATTGTATTCATGTTTGGGCCAATTAATCTTGATGAGGTTTATGTTCCAGCAACATTCATTGAAGCAGGGAAAATAGATGTTGGTGTATCAGGGGAATCATCTTCAAGGAAAGAGGACAAAAGGAAGTGGCATGGCAAGAAGTCAAATGCAGTGATGAGAAAGGAAGAGAAGCCCTCTTGCAATCATCGCAAGAAAGAGGGACATGATGAGGACCAATGTTGGCAATTGCATCCCGAGAAGAGGACAAAGTGGTTCAAGGAAAAGAAAGGGAGGCAAACAGTTGCAGCGACAACACGACCCACAGACTTGGGATCAGATTTAGGTGATGAATCAAAGGTCTCATTGGTTGGTATGACAGGTAAATTTGGTGAAGTAATTGCTTGTAGAAGTAACTTGTTTCATATAAGGGTCATCATGTGACACACTAATGTTGATACATTAATCGATAGTGGATCTCAATCTAACCTAATATTAGAGGAATTGGTTAAGCAATTGGGGTTAAAAACACAAGTACATCATAAGCCTTACACACTTAAATGGATAAGCAACCATCATCAAATGCACATAACAAAGTAGTGCACAATCAAATTTGCTATTTCATCTAAGTATGTGGACGAGGTAAAATGTGATGTAATTCCACTAAGTGAATGTGAAATGGTCTTAGGTAGTCCATACTTATATGATCGTAAAGAAATCTTCTACAGGGAAAAGAATCAATATTAATTAACCAAAGCAGGTCAATATTATGTGGTTCATGCTCATCAAGTAAAGGAAAATAAAACTCTTCAAACTATGGAACAATTAAAGAAGGAAGTTCAAGCAAACAACAAACCAATAATTGTTTCAAATCAAGTAATCGATCTTAAGCAAGAACATGAGATGATTGTAGAATGGAAAATCAATCACAGTTTGCTTCAAGATAAGCTCATGTCATGCAAATATTACAAGTATATCAACTCATTTGCAGTCATATTTTTTATGCTATCATTAGTAATGTTGTATACATGGATGATAGTGGCTTTAGTAAAATGTGACAGGGTTCAATAGGCTAACAATATGTTGTCAGTTGTCATGATTGTGTTACAATTTATCTTGATGAGACAGGTGCACAGTATAGAGTTCAGAGACAGAGGACAAGATGGGTGGCCTATCCCGAGCTTAATGACTAGTCAGTAACCTTTTGGGGACCAAAAGGTCCTTTAGTGGGGAGGTGTGATCCAGATTCAGATCCAGGAGCTTAATGGGGCTCAGAAAGGCCTAAAAATCAATGTTATCTGAATGGCTTCAAAATGGACGTGTGTGTAGGCCTCGTTGATATGAACCCAACGCAACTTGAACAGGATCAAACAGACGTCGTATGCTCATGATATCGCATTCTATTCATTTTCCCAAACAAGCAAAAAGTCAATGTTGACGTCAGCATGATGTAGCATTGAGACATGTGGTAGAACAACAGCATGATGACTGGGAATATGAAAGTGGTTCAATCTTGTTTTTACAAGTGGTGCATTCTCGGGAAAATTAAATGGTGCCACGTGGCACCCCGGCATTCGTTGGATGGTTAAAAAAATTTAAGCTCATGGGATTCGACTGCATGACCTCTTGGTAGGGGAAAGTCTTATGGACAGGTTGGATGCCAATGCGCCACATTGAGACTTGTTTATACAGTCCCACTTTCTAATATATGAAGTGTGTTAAATGCAAACAAAGGCGGAAGGGGGTTGGGGCCTAGCCCCAGCCCACGGACTTACCATTCCATACAACCACAAGCCACCATAAAAGGGGAAGCGCTCCAATTTACACTCCAGCTCAGCGTAGGACTGTTAGCTCTTTCCCTCCATATATTCAGTGGTGACCTTGATTTGGCGCATATATAGAGGTGTGGTCGTATTACATTGCATCATGTGACCCAGACTTGTGGGCTAAGGACTAGCGCACAACCCTTAGGGGCCGAAGCTTGGCCATTTTTAGCCATATGACCCTAATTTGGAGCACGCTCCTAGGCCCTTGGGGCTATTTTTCATTTTTTTTTATACAAGTGGTTTATTTGCCTATAGTTTTGGCCAATATTGGGCAGTTTTGGAGATTTTTGGCCATTATTAGGGGATATTGGGCCCTTTTTTAGGCCAGATATTGAGGGGAAGTTGGGATATGGTTACCAACTTCAGATCTATATAAACCAAGCCTTCTTGAGGCCATGAGAGGAGATTTATAGAAGGTTTATTATGAATATTTGCCAAGCCAAATCCATTTTTATGCAGGGTAGCTATTGAGGAGCTCACCTTTGCAGGTCATTTCTGGGAGCTCTGGTCATCTTATTTGAGTGGCGTTTCTTCTTTTGGGTTCTTGAGATCTGGTAGAACAAGATTAGACTAGTTTTTAACCTTTTAGAACTGTTGTGATGTACTTATTGAGCTTTGAACAGAAATAATAAAGCCTCACCCACTGAGACAAAGGCCTGGAGATGTAGGCAAGATTGTCGAACTCCGTTATCACATTGGTGTTCTGGTTTTCTGTTGTTTTATGCTTCATTTCAGTTCCATACATGTTCATATGGTTGTCACATTTATTCTATACTTCTTCCTCTTTCTTTAAGCTTCCTAATTGGTTAAATAACACATGCATTAATAACTCAACCATAGTCATTTAAAAGATCTTTTCGGATCATCAAGTATCAATTCCTTGACCAAACTAGACATAGTTATAGAAGTTTTGGAGGCCCATAGAATCCTACCTTCAATGGAAATATTGTAGTATAGTCTCAGATCAAGGAACAAAGGAACTCTTTCTTTCCTAAAGAAAGTGGAAGGGGTTTGGGCCACATTGAAATTGAGCAAAAATCCCCACATAGGGGAAGGACGTCAGTTATTTCTCTGGCACAAAAACAAGTTTCCTTAGTAATCAAATGTGGAAAATAGTTGTCCTTAATTAGGTATTTTAGATAAAATTCCCCTAAATAGGGTTTTAAATGATTGTAATGACCTTAAATTATCGAGGGTCGACCAACCCCACTGTTGCGCCTCTTTCATCACCTTAGTGAGAAAAATAGAGGTGATTACAAGCTTAGTTGGGTTTGCTAAGCAGGACAGCTGTAAGGAAAAGGGTTAGAGAAAGAAATATAAAAGAACAACTAAGAAATAAAATAACAACTAAACTGATGGGCATAGGGACATAAGAACAAAAGAAACAATAAGACTCATGTCACCAATGGTAAGGTTGATATCAGTAAAATAAAACACCAAGAAGAAAGAGGACTATGAGTCCCTTCTTCCTCCAAGGGAGGGCTCTTGTACCCCCACAAATAAGCTCTTCTTACAACTTTGAATGAAAATGGTGAAAGAATTCCAAGCTAATCCACTCAAGGGGTGAGATGGATTGCCCAATGTAATGGTGCTAGTATACTATTGATGAGAATAGAGGATTCCTCAAGAGAATAGTAGCAGCATAA
>JASDQU010738582.1:221886-239251 GCA_032191745.1 Picea mariana | reverse complement strand
TTGATAACTTCAATGTCGATGAGAATAGTCTTTCCCCTGAGTTCTACATGGACATTTTGGAAGAGCCCTTCAGGAGATGATGGTCATCCGTCGTAAGCTCGTAAGGTAATGGCAGATGGTATGAGTTCGGGGGAACCAAGTTTCTGCCATATAGATTTGGACATAATGCATGTGGATGCACCTTCATCGATGATGCGCCGATGAACTGTAATGCTCCGAATTTTTACTGGGATTTGAAAAGAGATTAGAGAGGGAAGGCGAGGTTCTCCGCTATCGAGATCAAATGTGATGAGTTGAGTATCTATGGGGTCGACTGCCCCCAAGGCGGAAAGTAATGATTTCCACTGAGTGGGGAAAGTTCGAAGGACTTCTAAGACTGACATGGCAGCTGGGGATTGTGCTAAGTCGATGACCAAACTGTAATTATGAGCCGCCCTACCCTAGGGATTGTGGACATTCCTACACAATGGGATGCGAGGGATGTGAAGAGGTGTTTCGGCGTTAGGGCGAGGAATTACCAACGGGGGTCCCATTGGTGTTAGGTTTGTTTCTGGGGGAGTCGGAGGAGACTCAGTAGGTGCACGGTATTGAAGACTACGTGTTTGCAGAAGGATTTATTCCTCACTGGTGAGGAGGATAGTACGATCTGCGAGATTGTTTGGATTGAGATATTGTCCCAACTGTGGTGGGGTAAGCTTTGTATCTTGTTGGGTGTTCATCACACCTTAGTGTGGAATGGGATTCTATAGCACAGTTGGGGGCGGTTGTCGCACGTATTGTTGTGGGGCTTGCTGAGGGGCAGGCGGTGCTGGAGGATGTAGTAGACTGCCTAAATCTTTCAACCGTTTAAAATCAGTGATTTGGGGGCAATGATGAGTATAATGACCGAACTCACCACAAAGGGCGCAAGGGAAGGTGGTTTTAATAGTATTGTTATTTCTCCCTTGACACTTGTTGTTATTGCCCCCTTGGGGGTTCTGATTCCCTTGGTTCTGGTTGCCCCCTGTAGGTTGGTTCTACTGGAGTTGATTCCCGCCTTGACCTGGGTTGTTATTGTTCCTGTTTCTTCCTTTCTTTTTGGCATTATTCGACGGATGGGTCGGATTTTCCGTATTCAGTTGTTCAAAATTTTGATATTGCTGAATGGGAGAGGGTTGAACAAAATTCACCCCGTCTTGAGGGTGTGGGGGTACCATGGGCTGTGGAGGACCAGGAAATGGAAAGTACGGATTCTGTGGGAGTTGTGATCCGTAAGGTACATAGGAAGACGTGGTGATTTCACTAGTACTTAAAGTATAAGCTGAGGTAGAGGGGGTGCCAGAACTTGTTGGGATAGGTGGGTGCATTGGGGGTGCCAGCGGTGGCCCACTGATGGGTGGAGAAATAGAAAAAAGGTATGGTTGTTGATAAGGGGGTGGGGGGTAATAAGAGGTCCCCCATATGCCGGCAGATATTGAGGTGTGCCATACATTGGTGGTGGTTGGGTTTGAGGACTGTGGTGTGTAGTATTACCAATCAATCTGTCTGTTGAGTGAGACATCCCGGGTTTGGCTTGATCGGATGGCATGGTTTTTGGGAGATTAGGAAGTACTGTGTATAAGTACCCTGATTGTGAATAGATGAGGTCGTATTGTTGAGCCTTACTGATGGCTTCTTCTTCAGATTGAGGGAAGGTGGAAGATACTTCTTTACCGAGGAGAGAGACAAGTGATCTGAGAAACCAGTCAAGACACTGTTGTTTGGTGGTTTCAGCTTTGCACAAACTACCTCGTCTATGCCACTCGTGAATGTGATCAACAATATGTGTGGTTGAGGTTTGTTTGAAATTAGAGAGTAGTTCAAGACCATTGTCATGGTGGATTGGTAATTGGAAGAAGGTCAAAAATGCTTTGGCCAAGGACTCGAAAGTGGCATGGGACCCCGATTTTTCATCTACATACCATTTGGCTGATGGGCCAGTGAGTGTGAGTTGAAATAATCGTAGTCTGATGGAATCATCCATAATTTTGTTGGAAGAGAACCATAGGTGGAAATTCATGACATGGTTGGCAGGGTCATCTCCTGCCTTTCCTTCAAATTTGGGGATGTCTGAAGGTAGTTTGGTAGGCATCGTAGGCCATGTGGGGTCATGCAATATAGGATCATTTGTGAGTTTTCTTAGATCTGGTATGTTAAGAGAGGCCAAATATGGCATCTGTAGTGGGGGTGGAGGATTAGTTCCATCCATGGTGTGAGTGTTCTGTGAACCTGACCCTTAAGGGGGGCTAGGTGGGTTGGTACTTCCCCCTTGAGAGGAAGTTGGCCCCCCACTTCCATGTAAAGGAGAGTGATTGGATGGAGGACCTTGGGAAGTGGACCCAAGTAATGTGGAACCAAGCAAAGATGATCCTAAGACAGTGGCACTCACTGGAGTGTGAGAAGGTGGTGCCGATGAGTTGGCAAGACTAGGAACTCCCCCTAAGATAGGAGATAGATTTAGCAGGCGTCTGGAACGACGGGGATTCTGTGGGTCCCCTATGATGTCCGACTAGCTGAGTGAATGTGTGCGAATGGTGGTGAGAGTAATAAATAAGCAAGATCCTTTGTTGCAATTTTGAACTTTACAGGATATATATCTAAATCAAAAATGTAATCAGAAGTGCATAATACATAAAGTGTTTTGAAAAAGAAGCATATATGTGGATAAGTGGGTTTTGTTCGCGTGGGGAATCAAATAAAACAAATGCTCGTGTCCTAAAATATGTAATGTCCTTCCTCTCAAATAGCATTGGACCTTCCAATATTACTCAACAATGGGGTCTGAATTCACCGGAAGAGAAACTAGTGAAGGATGAAATAATCAGTTATAATGAAGGGTAAAGGGGGCATATCCCAAAAGATCTGGAGATATTTCCCAATAGGCACACAAAATCCAATCAAGGTGCAATTGTAGCCCACAATTGCCACCTGGGTAGATGTCCTAAAATTTGGTCACTAGGTACCTCGGTCAAAGTGCGGCATTTATATTTTCGGCCTAAGAAACGGGTCACGGGCTAGATCCCGTCCAAGAGGTGGGTGCCTCAAGGGGGGATGCACAGAACAACCAGACCTCGGCCTTCAACCCTTCACAAGTATCTCCCTACCTTATGGTGTTAGGAACACTTGACATGGAGGATTTTCAGTTCCCTATTTGACAACTTCTATTGTTTTGACAATGTGAGAACCAGATAACGGGGAGTTATTTGGATGCCTATCCCCGAAATCCTACCTAGACTAAAAAAAATACTTTTGGCACCTCCTGTGGAGGAAAACTTAGTGAGTTCTTAGAACAAAAATTAGATGTAGTTGTTTGAGAGGTTGGGGGTGTGAGCCAACCTCGTTGAAATTAAATGGGAGTGGATAGTTTCATCAAGAAAAGGGTGGGGTGTTTCGAAATCCCTTTGGAGGAAACTTACTTTGACCTCCACATTTCGAGAAGAAACTATGTGAGTGATAAGTGACTTTTGTGTGTGAATGAGTGAAAGTGTGCCAATGTTTTAATGAATTAGGTGCACCTTGCTACATGTGGACTTTGCTTGGTCCTTACAAGTGTTGATTACCTAATTAACTAAATGCCTTTGGTACAACCTTCCGTAATTCAAAAGTCCCTAGGAAACTAGCATGTGGACATGTGGGTCCTTTACTATTCCTTTAAATCCCTATTGTGATGTAATCTAAGAAAATATTTGAAACTATCCTAGATTGGGATCATGTGGGCATGTATGGGCCCGTTACAAAACCTTTAAACTTCCCTAGTGATTTAATCTAAGAAAGTAAATTTCAACACTAGCCTATCTTTGTAGCATGTGGACATGTATGGGCCCGTTACAATCTTAAGATGTGTTTGAAAAATAAACTAAGAGAGTCCCAAGAGGGGTTGTTGTCCTTTCCTAAAGGTTTTAGTCTTTTTAAAGGAGATGAAATTCTCCTACAATCTATTTCTGATTCTCAAGCTCTCTTGCAAGCGTGAGAGAAGAGCATACTAAGCGATTGTTATCCAACTTCTAGTCCCAATGCAAGTTTTATGTGATTAGAAATGATTCCAACTTATACTTTTAGTCAAAGCAATCCATCCATGTGGAAAAATGAAAGCAAAAGAGGAAATAATGATTTTAAACCCCCTAAATGCATATGTGTTTTGACTAATCCCTTTATATGAAGAGGGAACTAAGTGTGGTTCATCTTACAACATGCATGAAATCACTTTTAAGAAGGCTGAGGGCCTTCCCCAAATCACAAAAAACCTTACAATGTACAGTTTTTTGCACAGCTGCATGAGTCTCAGTGTAGACAGAGACACACTGAGCGCCTGTGCGCAGACCAAAATGAGCTTTTGGGCGCAGGTGAGATAAACAGAACTGTGGTTTTAGCACATGTGTGCGCGATGCGTGTATGTGGGCCAAAACACCCGCGCACAACTGACACATGGCCGTGAAGAAAATTCTGGATGGAATTCTCTGAATTCAACTTGGAATTGGATGTTTTGCAGGTCGTATTGGGCCGGTTAATGCACCTGTAGGTTAAATAAACCAAAACAAGAGCTATAAAAACCCAAATGGGGTAGGAAATTGATACTTTTCCCCAATGGAGTCGCCAATCTGTTGCGCCTCTTTCGTCACCTTAGTGAGAAAAACAGAGGTGCTTACAAGCTTAGTTGGGTTTGCTAAGCAGGACAGTTGTAAGGAAAAGGGTTAGAGAAAGAAATATAAAAGAACAACTAAGAATTAAACTAAGAAATAAAATAACAACTAAACTAATGAGCATACGGACATAAGAACAAAAGAAACAATAAGACTCATGTCACCAATGGTAAGATTGATATCAGTGAAAGAAAACACCAAGAAGAAAGATGACTATAAGTCCCTTCTTCCTCCAAGGGAGGCCTCTTGGACCCCCACAAATAAGCTCTTCTTACAACTTTGAATGAAAATGGTGAAAGAATTCCAAGCTAATCCACTCAAGGGGTGAGATGGATTGCCCAATGTAATAGTGCTAGTATACTCTTTATGAGAATAGAGGATTCCTCAAGAGAATAGTAGCAGCATAACTTTGCTATTGAATTCCTTAAGAATGAAGTGCACCCATGGCCTTGTTTTATAGCACCTCTTTGAGGTATTGTGCAACCAACTTGTAGTGTGAAAAGAGGCTAATTAGGGCATTTTTAGGTCTTTGACCAGCCACCCAGTCAGATCCAGTCCATATTTGAGTTTCAAATCAACTTGGAAGATGAATTAGAAGTGGGTGGTGTTACCCATGATTTTGGTCATCATGATGATGTATTGATGATGGTGTACTCAGGCTCTTCATAAGAACTTTCTCCTGAGAAAATTTACTTTCATCTCTTCCCAGAAAACTCATTTTTGAAGAAGGTTCGCAGGCTGCTAATATATTTGGGTGTGAGAATGACCCATTCTCGCAGGCTGCTCTAAGCGAGGGTGTGAACTTCTCGCACTGTGTTGAACAGCCAGGGTGCGAACTCTTCCTAAAGCATGGAAAAAGATGAATTCTCGATGTTTCTAGAAAGGAATCTTCTAGAAAGGAATCATTCTTATTCAAGTAACTATCTCATTCTCTCCTATATATTGAGGGAATTCTCATGGAAAAAGTTAAGCAAGATTCATTGGAGAATTGGTGAAAGAATTGTGTGAAGGACTTAGCTTTAACAGTAGCTTGAAGACTCCAGCAAGTCTATCAAGAGGTTTTGATCTTCTTCATACAAGGATTGAGCAAGTGTGTGTGTTGGAGCCAAGAGCCATCGAAAGGAAGCTTGCGACATCAAGGAGATTAGGTTGTAATCTTTACTTTCAATCAATATGATACAGTGGCATGTCCCTTTTCCATAAAGCTATTCTCACTTTATTGTGTAATTCCTTGATCATACACATAAGTTGACTGTTGAATATATTTTGCTATCTTTACTTTGGTTGGTTTGTGTTGTCTTGGTCTTGACCTCACGAGAGCACCGGAGCGAAGTGGGAGCAACAGAGACTTTAGGAAGCAATATAAAGGTATGTTACTTGTTCCTTCCTACTAGCTAATTCAATGGTCAAAACTAAGGGAAAGATTCATGTCTTGTCCTGTTTTGTTCTAGATCCAGGTGGATCTAGGGAGATATGTTAGTGTCTGCACCTACTGATTATTCCATTAATAGGTGGGAGGCTGAACACTCTCATAAATGCGTCGTTCTCAGATGTGTGCGGATTTTAGCGACCACAGTCGTGCATTGGGCGCATGTGCGCTTTTCCTGCGTTTCTGTTTTGCGCACGCGCCCTGTGTAGTCATAGCGAACTTTAATTTTGTCACCGGTTGTATAGTTTTTGACCCTTTGGAAATGCTTTTGTGGTAATTTTGGTCTGTGGGTGACCTCATAACTATTTGACGATGCTAGATTCTTGTAACCATTTGCGGACGAAATTTCAGTGATAACACCCACCAAAAAATTGGACATAAAAAGATTGGTAGAGGCTTCAAATCCTTCTATCATTCTACTATAAGAAATTATGATTGATTGAGAGAAAATTACTTAGGAGTGTGAAAACAAATAGTTGGGAACTTAGTTATATTGATTTTATCGGAGGTCGGGGGTGGACATTAATGGGTGGAAGAAATGTTCATCTTCCCTTTCTAATTCCTAAGATTTTACTTCATGTCTAGGGACTACAATGTTCTCTCTAGATCTTGGGAAATAAATTACTATTCTAAATGTATATGGACCTTACATGGATAGAGTGGGTTATTGGGATAGGTTATTCCAAATAGATTGGTTTATTTATAGTTTAGTGGTGGTGGAAGGAGATCTAAACTTCACTCTAGGATCCTAGGAAATTTGGGGACCCACTGCATAAGAGGATTGTCTTTATGGTTACTTTTTGAAAAACTTGGAAGAAGGAGGATTACTAGATGTGGAACCAATCAAATTGACCCGAACAATGAAGATAACAAGAGAGGCTCATATTTCAAATAGGCTCGATATATTCTTGATTTTTGAAGCTTTCCTTGATGAAGTAACTAGAATTAAACAATGGGTTTCCTTGGGAGGGGAATTTAACCATAATCTAGTCATTTTGGTAATAATTACTGCCCAAGAGAAACATACTAACCATTTCAAATTGAATCCAAATGGATGAAGGAAGAGGATTTTATAAACAATATAAAGAGGTATGGGTGCCTTATGAGGGAGACTTGACAGAATCTACTCCCATACAGTTTCATCAAAATTTGAAAAAATCCAAAAAGGTAGTCTTGCAATGGGAAAAGGACCAAAAGCATAAGGATGGAAAAACACTTAGGGAAGTGGAGGAAGCTTTGGTGATACACTACAACAGTGTAGGAGTTGGTTATTTAACAGATGACCATAAAATAGAGGTAAAACGACTTGAGGAAAAATAGAGGCAAATACTCCTGGAAAAAGAGAAGGAATGGAGGCTCAAAAGTAGAGAATTATGGCTCCAGACAGAAGATGACAACACCAATTGTTTTTATAGATATGTAAATTGCAGGAACAACATTAACTCGGTATGGAAAATAGAAAGGGAATATATCACATGGGAAAAAAATTTCAAGTAGATAGTTGCAGAAGGAGTGTATTACTTCTCATCTCTTTTCAAAGAGGACTCTCAAAGCCACCATAGCAAAGGGAATAAAATTGTTAAATTCCTTCCCAATTTTTGTCAAAGCTGAGGACAACCAAGACTTGATGGAGGGAGTTGGGAAGGAAGAACTGCTTATGATTCTTTAGAGTTTCTAGAAGGAAACAATTGTTTCTCTAGATGGCCTTCCTATGGAATTTTTCGTTGTTGTTTTGATTTTATAGGAGAATATTTAATAAGGGTGGTCGAGGGAACTAGAACAATAGGAAAGATGCTTGGAGATTTCATCACAAATCTTCTTTTATTGATTCCAAAGTATGATAATACGACATCCTTTTACAAATTCAAACTAATTTATTTATGTAATTATATCAACAAAACCATATCCAAGGTAATAACAAGAAGACTAAAAAGGGTCTTGTCCATGCAAATTTTTGATGAATAGTTTGGGTTTTTAGAAGGAAGGAAAATGCATGAGGCTATAGGGATTTCTTAGGAAGGACTCTACTCAATCAAATGTCAACAACCAAAAATTGACGACGGTCAAAGTGAACCTCTCTAAAGCATATGGTAGGGTAAGTTGGCTATATCTCAAACTTATTCTTATTCGTCTAGTTTTCAATGATTAGTTTGTTGTGTGGGTAATGAATTGCATTACATCTGCGTCACTTTTTGTTATGATAAATGGGGTATATTTTTCCTTCTTTAGGCCAAGTAGAGGACTAATATAAGGATTCCCTTTTTCCCCTCTCCTTTTCCTTTTAATTGTTGATGACTTGAGCAAGTTGTTAAGGGAAGCTTTGGAAAATGGTAGTTTTAAAGGGGTTATAATTGGATAATCATGCAATATGACTCACTTACTATTTGTTGATGGAATTTTTATATTCCATGAGGGCTCCAGAAGGGTTGTTGAGAAGTTTAAAGATATTATGAATTTATTAAGGCAACATGAATGAAAATAAATTTTGAAATATGAACCTCCCGGATGGGGTGACACAAGGGCAATTGTGGACACGCGGGCTGCCGCCGGGACACCCCTTTAATGCATCAACCGGAGAGCGCCCTTCTTCCATTAATTAGCAATGGCTTGCACCAGCCACCTCCATTTGACGAGCCCTCTTGCGCGAGGGAGCTGTACCAGTTGGCAGAGCACTCAACACCCAGCCTTAATGGCTTTGGCGGTCATGGTAGCATGGTGTATTATCACGAAGATGAGTTGGGAAGAGAAGCATTGGCTCCTCGTAGTGTTCACTCTGTCCAAGTAGAAATTCAGAGCACCGCTAAATTCGGGAGAGGAGAGGTCAATTCGACAGAAACTCGGGCCCCTTCCAGGGTCTCCACAATGCCAAGACTCAGAGGGAAATCGCGTAGAGGGGCCACCTGGTACAGGGCTGAGTCTCGGTGCCAGCGCCAATGGAAATTTGAGCGGGCACTTGTGTTAGCATCCGCTCGATGCAGAAGGTGACCATGGTCGCCTCCCATGGCATATGTAGAGGAAATTAGTCTGGAAGAGGCTATGCAGAGCCACCCCTCAATTGAACTCGAAAAGGAAAGCAAGCTCCCGCCCGGGGACACCCTGCGGAACCCCAACACCGACAGCTCGGAGGAAGTCTTCCCAACCTGTATTGTGGAGGAGGAAACCCCTCCCGAAGGCACCACAGGGATGGAGGAGCCACCAGGGCTTTCGACCAGAGCAGCGGAGGACTCCAGGACACAAGCACCCGACGTCTGCGGAGGGTTGGAACAGCCATCCTTCTCCGAATTATGGCACCTCCCACTCATCTTCGAGCTCAGGAATCTAATGGACGACCAAGTATTTCGCCTCGCCAGGATGGACCAAAGGCTGGACATGCTCTTTGCGGACCACTCCAAGAATCTTCCTCAGCGGCAGTGTCTGACATGTGCGCAGACGTACTCGCTTCCAGCAGGCTGGCGACAGAAGAGGAGCGAGCGGCAGCGCACGGGCAAACAGACTCATTGAAGCTTCTGGTTAGAAGTATCTCTACTGTTTTAGTTCAGTTAGCTTGTTCAATTTCTTTACGTCTAGTTATGGCATACTTTTTGAAACTCATTAGCATAATAGCCCTGGTTTCCTTCGGGCAGGGCCTTCCCCTGTATATTTTGGTAACAGAAGCACACCTGGCACAGGAGATCCAGCTGTCCCGGTTTCCTATTTAGGCAGGACAGCTGGCATCATCAACAGTTATTGTATGCTCTTTTTGCTAATATAATACGATCCACCCCCCTTTTTATTTACAAAAAAAAAAAAAATGAAATATGAACAATCTCATTGTAGGATATATCTAAGCAAGCAATGAACTACTTTTCACAAATGCTTCCTTTCAAATTAGTAGATATTAACATGGGATTGAAGTACTTGGTTTTTCATTTGAATCCAAACATGTATAAAAAAATATATTGGCAATGGTTAACAACTAAAACGGAAAAGAATATAAACACATGGTGTAATAAGTGAATTTCTTGAGGAGGGCACCTAGTTCTAGTCAAAGATGTCTTGGAAGCAATTCCCATATTCTAGATGTCGATTGCATGGATCCCAAAAGGAGTTATAGAATTTATTAGAAGGATACGTTATAGATTCATATAGTCTAGAGATAATGGGAAAAAGGTTTTTCTCTAGCTTCATGGAAGAAACTATCCCTTCCAAAAGCAAATGGAGGATGGGGCTTAAAGAACCCATTCCTCTTTTCAAAACTACTTGTAGAAAAAAATGTGTGCAGGTTAATTAAAGGAATTTGGATATAGGTTTAGGTAATTAAAGACAAACATATTGCACTAGACATAGTGGAGGAATAAGTTGGGAACCTTGTAAAGTGAGTTCAAAATGTTTCAATAATGTGGAAAGTGGATAACTTTGCTTTCCATCTGGTTGGGAACTAGTTGATATGGTGAGTTGGAAAAGGAGACACAGTACAAATTGGACTTGATCTATTGGTGGGAAGTAAAGGAAGACATATATTATACCCACAATTGATATTAGAGTTAAGAGGAAGAGGATATTATATGTTAAGACAGGTTGTAAAATGGCATAGAACAAACCTTTGGATCCAAAAATGGTTGACCTAGAGGGAGTTAGGAATTGGGGAGGAGTATGAAGTTGAATGGAAAAGATACATAGGTTATTTAAAATATAGCAATGTTAGCATTAGAGAGGATTATGATTAGTTGGTATGGTCCTTAAACCCATTAGGGGACTATATACCAAAAATAGGATATAAAGCACTTGTTGAGGAAGGAAGGGAGGAACATGTATGGTGGTGGAAAATCATATGAAAACGAAAGAGTCCAACCAAATCCAAAAAATTTATGTGGACGATCTTAAACAATTGGGATCCCACATGAGACATACTACAAAAAAAAAAAATTGTTGCACCTGGTTGGTGTAGTTTATGTCAAAAATCAAAAGAAACAAATGCATATATTATTATGACCTACCCTTTTACAAAGGAAGTATGGAAGGAAGTGGAAAGGATGATAGGGCATCAAAATGTATAGGTAGGTGATGATATTGAAGAGGCCTTTAGGTTATGGTGTGCCAATAAGGATACAAACAATATCATATATCTTCCCTTAAAAATTACATGGAGAGTTTGGTTGGCCTGGAATCTGAAACTGTTTGAAGGAAAAGAGACACTACCTTTAAAAAGTGATGTCGAGGATTTAAACATCCTAAAATCAAACCCACATTCTCAAGAGAAACAAACAACACATTGTTACACAGTAGAGGTAATGAATAAGGACATTCCATGGCACACTTTGATGGTGCCTCTCAGGGAACCCCTTCCAGGGGTGGAGCAGGAGGAATATCATATATATCAAAAAACCATAGCATTAAATTCAAAGATGGAATTGGTTGAGAATCAAATAATTAATGTGAGTTGATGGCCCTCAAACTAGTTTTGAAATTGACCCAAGAATCAAGAGTTTCTCATATCCAAATTTATGGTGACTTGCTTCTTGTAAATCAATGGATACACAAGAAAATAATATTGAGAAAATTTACATTAAAACCCCTATTTAATGACATACAGTCAATATTTTCAAGTTTCTCATAAATATACTTTTCACGCATCTATAGGGATAGGAACATGATAACGAATGAACTTTCCAAAGTTGGAACATGGAACCTGGATGGTATCACTACAACAAGAAGGGAACACATGTGATCATGCACATGAGTCTTGGATATTAATATGTTCAGTTGTATTTTAATTACTTGTATAAGACTAGGAACAATGTTGATAGTTACTTGTATAAGACTGATAACTAATGTTTGTAGATAAATAGGAGAGGAAGTGTGTGTTTATTTCTGATTTCTTTTGAGATGGTGACAAAAGAATTTGGTAAATTTTGGCTACAATATACAAAGTAGGTTGAAGAGGCATGTGAGATCGAAAGATGTCTACAAGGATGCAAGAGTTTTTTTAATGCATTGTAATTGTGTTTATATTAATAAAATTACACACTTTTTTCTTTGTAAAAAAAGAGATATGGATATAAAAAGAAATAAAAATTGTAGCTAAAAGAGAAACATAAAAGTATAAATATTTCTATAATATTTTTTTAATAAAATTTTAGATCACAATAAATTTATTATATATTATATTCATTTTTATTTTATATTATTATTATTATTATTTTAAAAATTAATTATTGAATTAAACAAATTATATATGTGTGTATATATATAGGGTTAAATAGTCAATTGGGTTTAGCTTTGGTGGTTGGGAGGAATGATTGTTATCCTCCCCACCCAAGTTCAACTCCCACAAGTGATGTTGAGCTCATAATGAGTATATTGTTGTAATGGATTCAAGTCTTGTTGTTGAATGGCTTTGAGCCTTGTTGTTGAACAACCTTGATCTCTGGGTACCATGGAGTTTTGCTCGAGATTTGTAACATGGGAAAAAAAAATAAGAGTTAAATAGAAACATATAAATTATAGCAACACATTCTAAATATGGAAAAATATAAAAACAAATAAACATAAGTGAAAATTAGAAAATAAATAAAAAAATATGTAAATACAAATGTTGACGAGATTTCCCCCCCATGATTTTGGGTCGGAATCATAGCAGATCAAGATTGTATGGAGAAGATAAAGATATTCCCTTCATGACAAGAACAAAAAACTTGAAAGACTAACTACTTTACAAGGAGAAGTTGGGGAAGGAAGAGGGAGAAAGGACTCACCTTAGATCTTTTGTTTGATGTCGATCCCACTCCTTTCAATCGAAGAGCTATAGATCTTTCGTTGGAAATAGCCTACAAAATGGACACAATACAAGAGTTGCTACGAAGGTAGTTACACGATCAAAGAGAATATATGTCATATATCATGTTACAAGTAAACTTAATAATAAAATGCATACAATGAACACATGATAGGAGGGAAAATAATTTATTTTATTAACACCAAATCAGAAAGGTAAGTTACAACCTTGTCTCGCCTTTGGCACCGTCTTGAAGCCAATTGTCTGGGTTCCTCCAAGAATCTCTCAAGCATCAACTCATCCAATATGCTCTTTCTTGAATGGCCCAAGTAGGGATAATTATATACCCAATATCCATATAGACAGGAAAGAGATGTTGGAAAAGGCATTTCCAGATAACAAGGGATGTTGCTTAGAGAATTATAGGAAAGGGAGGCTTGCTAGAAATTGGAAGCATAATATTGCACCAAGCAACTTAACCTCTCCTTATCCCTAAAGTCTGCTTTTATCTCTTCTCCAAGAGGTTGGGGGAGTTGGATTTTGTTGTGTACGGGCATGGGACATTGGGGAATGAGCCCAACTGAAAAACCCGCCTAAAAACACCTAAAAAAAAAATTATGATTGTTTATGGCATCTGCAAGTTGCAAGATTGAGAGTCACAGATGTTTGTGCTTTTCACTAGGGAAACCCATGGATATGCTCATAAGGAATGTTTTTCAAATAATTTTGGAGAGGAAACTTGGGAAAATGTCTAGCAAGCATTGGGAAAGGGTTGGGCCATGGCACAAATGCATAGGTGTGGAATTTTGTGCTATAGCAAATGCCCCCTAATGTGTGAGTTAAGAAGGGAAAAATGATGGCCGAAATACATTATAAACTTTGAGAGGCGAGGATGCATTGAAATACCCCTAAAGGTTCTCGAACAACTTATTCAAGGACAAAAAAATGTCAACAAAGATCAGGCAAGAAATTTTCTTCCCAAGTCGGGCATACCCATGCTCAGGAGTGATATAATCAAGGCCACCAAAGCAAGTACACTGTGGATCCATGGTAACTATGAAAGTATGATTAATTTCCATGGCCACAAACAATACACAGTGGATCCATGTGATAAATATGAGGTAGCAAGCATGGCCACGAGGAATACATAGTGGATCCATCTCCAAGTAGATCATAGCCACAAATAGATACACAGTGGAACTATAACATCCCCAACCAACATAGAGACCGGGCAATGCCACTACTCAGACACTTCACTTAGCTCTGATACCAATTTGTAGCATCACGGGCCGGGTAATGCTACCAACACGACCTTAAAGTTGCCTTTTACTGCTATTATATGTGATAGCTCCAGCCTTAAACTATTGGGCTATGCCACACAGAGATACTTGCAGAAAAACATACACATCCATATAAACATAGAATGACTATTCTACATATATATAACATAATAATGCGGAAATAATAGTCATCCTACACATGCAGCATATACAACATACACATGAAATACTCATCAATTACAACATATGTATCATTACACAACATGTAAATGAACATAAAAGCGGTACTTATATATTATTAAAAGACCACCAACTGTGTGAAAACGTTCCATGAACCTCCCATCCATAGACCACGCTGCTCATCACGCTCAGTAGTGGGTCACCCCCGAGATGAGACTAAGCTCCACCCAAAGCAAGGGAATCCTATACTAGGCTGAGGTTACAGGAAACTACACAGTGTAACTGGAAGGATTCTCTCCAGGAGCCTTCTTACGCCCACTACTCACAGACTCTCATTCCCTACATGCTTTTTCCACCCGAGAGTATGCACCTTCACTGTCACACATTCCATCGGTTGCTTCACCTCCCTCTCATGGTATTGGCAACAGGTCAGATCAGGAATTCTCATAGATCTATAGCCGGTGCTAGACTCTCTAGGAGAAAACCACTTCCTAGCAAACTCTCTCACCTGGAGAGAGCTTCTCACAACCCTAAAAACCTGCCTCTTCAACCACGGGCCTGACAACCCGCTTGTTCAACCAATTTCCACTCAATTCCCGCAAGGTGAGGACAACAGCCACTGGTCAATACAACTCAGGAAAACAAAAGGAAGCAAGCCACACTCAGTCCAGGAACTGCATGGCCGCAAAAACCAACAGTTATGACACAACATGGCTCAGACAACAAAAAGAAACCACCCAAAAATGGTTAAGGTACGAACTCGGCTCTGTAGGTGCGGGTAGACTGGGTTCCCGAATCACACAGCTCGGCTTCCCTTTATGGTTTCTAGAGATGAGTAGTTATGCAGAGGTCAGATGTAGAGGAAAAACGGGCTCAGACGGGCATCCCAGTGAACTCAGTTGTAGGATGGAAGAATGAAAGAGAGAACCCCCAACACGCCTGACTTCTTCAATTTTAACTACATGCACCCAGGTCGACACCTTTCTTCCTGGAGCCGCATGCACTCCACTTATCATATGTTCCTTTTCCGGGAACTTAGGACAACACTTGATCAATTGACCACCTTATCCTTTTAGGAAATAATAATAAATTATTATCCCCTTTATAGGTAAGCCCCCTAGCTTAGCCCCTAGGCCCAAACACTTAGCCTCCTCCCTTACCCAACCTTGTGGAAGCTTATTCCCCCATCACTCTTTCTTCATGGTCGGTCTACACGCAACGATGTTTATATTTTATTAATGATTTTTCATAATTACATATACAAAATAGGATCATGGCCTTAGCATCCTAGGCTCTCTGGCCTAATCGCCACATAATCCTCCTAGCTTATTATAACACTCGGCTCACTAGCCTACAAACATAATTACAATTCATAATATAACTGGGGCACATCCTTGGGGTATTACAATCCCCTCCCCTTATTTTTGCACTATCCTTAGTGCAACTCTTTACACAGCATCAGCAAGATTTCCCAAAATCTTCAAAGAGATGCGGGTATTCTTCCCGCATAGCATCTTCATGCTTCCATGTCGCGTCCTCGGGACTGTACCCGGTCCACTAGACCTTTAAAAGTCCTATGGCTAGATTCCGGAGCTATTTTCTCTTTCGGGTCCAATATGCGCACAAGATGCATTTGCAAGACGCCTTCTTGCTCCACCTAAATCACATTCCAATCAATAACATGATTAGCATGAGGTATAAATTTATTAAGCAATGAAACATGAAACACATTATGTATAGTAATGGATGCAGGTAATGCAAGTATATATGTAATGTATATATATGTATATATAGGCAATTCTAATAACATTATAACATATATATAAGATACACAACATAAAATAAATAGAGAATTGATACTTATATTTTTATTGAGAAGACCTTCCACATCAACATGGTCTAGACCAAGGTACCAAACCTCAGCAACACTCCAACCAACGATCTCTCCTTCCCCACATGCTTGTCCCACCCCAGGAGTGTACACCTTCACTATCACACAGTCCATCGGCTGCTACACCTCCCTTTCCTTGGGCTTTAGCAACATACCGGCTTAGGAAGTTTCAGAGCTCTGTGGCTCCTAGAGTTCCAACTTTCCTCGAAGGTCTCCAGGTACCCTCCAGGCCTTATACCAGGGAACCCCTATCCCCACACTTCTCCCTCCAGGGTTCCATCCTTACCCAAGGAAACCCAAGGAGAAGTGTACACACACTCAAATCCACCGGGGATCCATAGGGTAAGATCTGTTGTCTCCAATCAACATCTTCCCTGAGCTACTCTTTGTAGTCAACATTTCAACTTTAATCAACATCATCTCATCTACATCACCCACATGCAGTTATCATGAGAAAACATAAAAGAATTTATTTAGAAACTCCAACTAGTTCAAAAGGGAATTCAACTTTTTCCCCAAAACATGAAATTTTGTTTCATAATTCATCTTGGTTGTTTCCATATTATGAATGCATCTATCCTTGTGGTTTTCCACAAGCACCAAACTACATACCATTTTTCCTGTAATGCTTCATCTTGCATACAGCCAACAAATTGTCAGTATTTGTTGTACACATAATTCAATTGTAGTATGTACAAAATATTATGCAGTGATCTTAGAATTTCATGCACTTAGAAATTCAATCACAATTAACCAACAATTTAATAAACTAGAATGACTCATCATTCTATTCATAGGCATGTTCACAGTAATATCTGTAAGTTCATTACTTCTTTTTCTGAACAAGAAAATTTCCTGTAGTCAATTCTCATGTGACTACTTGACTTGCAACTTTCCTGTTGCAATGTCTAGCAACTCCTGAAATGTCCTCAGCTTCATGAGTTCACAACATTTCAGTTGTTAGTGACAATTATTTCCATGCAATAATATATACCCATGTACTTACAAAACGCATTCAACTATTGCTTTTAATATACAATTCTATCACTTACTATGCATGAGTGCAATTCTCAATGCATACTTATTCAGTGCACCTTGCATTGAATTACATAATGCTATTCATGTCAATCATGTATCTCACCATCCATAAGTTGGAATTCTAGCCAATGTGTT